>JAJQQW010001588.1:0-21288 GCA_025583905.1 Ia io | reverse complement strand
CATCTGGGTGTTGATCTAATGAAGAGAGCTGAAAGCTGGATTAGACACCTCTGAAGATTGGGGAAATTTGATGTAAGAAAAGCTTTTTCAAGGTGCTCGCACCCAGCCTCCCAGCAGTGTAATCCATATTTATTGTGGTTGTTTCAAATGTAACTAACCTCGTATCCCACCCTCACTCCCAACAGGATTAAAAAACGGAGCACACATCCAACACTGCTTTGCTGAATGTTTTAACACACATTATACGAAACAATAAAAAGCATATCATTTCTTTAAAAACTCTCTAAAATTTTCTTCTCCTTCTAAAAATAAACTAAGCATCTTCTTCTATCTTGATTTTTAAAAAAATACCAGCCTGCTTCAGTTTTGATATGGGCCACTACCACCACCGATCTGCAATTCCTGAGATTTTCTCTAATTTGAGGGCAGTGTCTCTGTGCCTGATACTAGTGTCGGTCAATATTCAACCAACTGGTTTGTAATTAGTATTATGGTTAGTATTAGTAATTATAGTAAAGTATTAGTAATTAGTATTTATTAGTATTAGTACGCTAAGTAATATAGTAACTAGTGATTAGTAGTAGATTTATAACCAAAGTGCATGGTTTCGTCTCCCTCTTCTCCTCGCCCTCCTCTGTCTCCTATGGCCAGTTAATAATTTGTTATTTAATCTCTCTGAGATCAGCAGTCTCTGACTCCATAATTCCCCCCTACCTTCGTATAAAAGACATAGTAATAGAATGGAGGCATGTGAATCTAGAAAAGGAATAACTCCAAACAAATAAGTAACAAAAATAAAAATTGGTTTGAAAAACACATACCCATACTTTCCCCCCCACCCCCCCCCACCACCCCCAAAACCCCCCCGATTGTCCCATATACAAAATGGGGGGGGTTCCCCCCCCCCCCCCTACAACCTTTAAAATAAAGGCCCCTTGTTTTTATTATAAATATATGACCCCCCCCCCCCCGAAAAGGGTGCCCCGCCCCCGGGGGGGCCCCCCGCCCCCGGTGTTTTTATTAATCACCGAAAAATGCTTTTTTCGTCTTCATGCACTCCCCAACCAGTTAAGGGGGAAGAAGTTCCGCCCCCCTCCCAATGCTTGACCCCGAAGATTTTCCCAAAAAACGGCCTGGGGTGCCCCTCCCCCCCCCTTAGATAGTACCACCACCGCGCCCCTTTTGGGATGACCCCTAGCCCCCCTTCAACATCCAGACCTAATCAAATGTCTGATGGGTCCTGAAAAATCCCCTAACCCACCACCTCTGTGGCCCCCAGTTTTTTATTTTTTTAAAAAGAATGATAACAAAAAAGAATTACCCCACCCCACTTCCATCCCTCAAAATCGAAACGCCTCCTCCCAGTTCCCCCCATGATTCGTCTCCTACCTCTCAACCCCCCCCCTAGGCCCAAGGGGAGTTGTTTTGACCCCAAAAAAAGGCCCCCGCAAGCCCCCTGGTTTTTCGGCCCCACCAATACAAATCCCCTTTCACACCCCCCTTGGGCCCACCCCAAAAAGCCACCCTCCCCGGGGAATGGGGGGCCCCCACCATGTGGGGGTAATCTTACCCCTGAACCTAAGCGGAAAGGCTGTTTTGAGGCCACCCCCCTCCCCCTGAGTCTCAGGCCCCAATTATAAATTTTTTTTTCATTTCCCCCCCAATTGGCCCCCCCCCCCCCCCCCCAGAAAACTTGACTACCTTATTTTTTTTACGCAAAATTTAAATAACTCCCTTTAAACAACCCATCCTTGTTGTGTTAAATCCCCAGGTTAAATATTAATGGACAGGACCAAAAAATTAAATGCCCTTTCCTTTGGAAGCAGGGGCCCCCCACCCCTTAAGCTGGGAAGGTCTGGGGTTGTTTAACTGGGACTACTGTTTTATAGACCAACGGGAGGGAAAGAAGCAGGAAGTGAGCTTTTCTGCGTTTTGGGGGAAAAAATTCATGGGGTTGCAACAAGGACATTCCTCTCTGTCCTGCCAAAGGGCCCCTTTTTTTCTGAACCCATTGTAGAATTTGCCAAAAAATAAAAACCCTAGCTGTCCCAACAGTTGCCTTTTCCTCGTCTGAAAGTACCCCTTCAATCCTCCCCCTCCCGATTGTGTTGGTTCTATAAATGGTTGATCGCTGTAAAAAATATCCCAAGTAAGGAGAACCAAAACCTCGCTTCAGTTTTTATTTGGGGGGAGTACTTTTCAGGGCCCCCTGTTAACCTTTGGGGGGGTGTTTGAAGGTCCCACCGTTGGTGTGGGTTTTTTGTATTGATTGGGGTAGAGGGGGGTCTATCCAAAATGTTTTTTATTGACCCCCCAAGGATTTCTCTACCTGATTTATGGGCACCCCCTTGTAATGCCGACCCTGGAATTTCCTGTCTTAGGTTGTAGTTGTGGAAAAGGCCCCCTGAAGGGAAAAGCTTTCCATTTACCCTTTTTCTTTATTACGGTCTTTGGCTTAACCAGGTCCCCAACACCTCTGGAAATTTATTTTACCAAAAACCATAGGTTTGGGGAAGGCCATGGGGGGGGGGAGTTTTTGTCTGTTTCCCTGTCTAAATTGTTCCCCCCCGCCTAAATGGCCCCCCACACTTTAACCTTTCCACAGCCCCAACTTTTAAAAAACCTGCCCATTACTCAACTCCCCCCCCCCCCGCCCCTCTACGTGGCAGTCCTTTCCACCCCCCCAGCGCTTTGGATTCACAATAATTTCTACTATTGGAACCCGCAGGAATTCTATTTTAATTCCCACAAAGGAGGCCCAGCATAAATCACTAAATTTCTTTGTGTGTAAGACAGAATTTATCCATGTGATTTACCAACCATCAGGTGGGGGGGGGTACAGGAAATTTTTAGATTCAAAAGGAGAGGACATGGACTTAAACTTCTCTGTAAGGTGGGGGGACTAGCTTTTTACAAAAGGGGGGGGGGGACCCAAGCCACCCCTTCTAAGATGTTTCCCCCACCCCAATATAGCCCAAAAAATTTTGCTGAACAAGTGGGCCCCAAATATTAACTAGCCAAAATTTGCCCATGATTCCCCTTCCCAGGCCACAACTTAATTGAGCCCAAGTGGGGAAAAAGGGGAATTTAACACCCACAAAAACCAGTGGCTAAGCCAATTTTAGGGTTTGAGGCCCTGCGAAATTTTTTATAGGCCTTCATTGAGTCATCTAATTCCTTTTTCTTTGCCAAAAACCCCCTCTTATTACCTAGGCCTGTAGTATGGAACGCCCCCAAAAGAATCATAGACCTAATCTGAAAAATAACACCTGGGGGCCGGATGGATAACCAGGATTAAAACTTTTATAACAATAGGAGGATGGTTAACATCAGAGTGCTTTTTTAGGGCATTTTCCCAGAAATGGGAATTATTTGGGTTCCCACAAGGGGCCAGTTTTGACCCCCGCTTTTTTATTAATTATTAATAGACTAAGTCCCAATTTACACCACAATTTTTTCCACCCACCAATGCCCCTAGGGTTTTCTACTTCCTAAGTCACTTTAATTGGGGACCTTCATTATCTTAGTCCTTCTTCCCAACCACTTTTGAGTATAATTGTTTCTGTTTTATTGAAGTAGACTTTCCTTTAGAGTGATTGAAGGTGTGAGGGTATATTATTTTTTCCCCCCACAGGGGGGAAGGAGAGGGGGGGAAGTTTGCGTGTTTATTCCTCCTGATGCAAAAAGGCTCTTTCTAACATCACTTTGTTGCAAAGGCCCTTACTTCTTTATTGGGCAAAACTCCCGTTTGTTCCCATTTAGAATTTTGGTTCATGTTATTTAAACCTTTGGTGCATCCCCAAGATCTTGCCCCACGCGTTATTGGCTTTGGAATAAATGATAAAAGCAAAGGGGAAAAACCCCACAGTTCAATAAATTTTAAGGTAGTGGGGAGAATTACATGTTAATGGAAATTAACTCTGGGTCCTCTTGTGAAACAAGATGTAAAATCAAATGGAGAATAATGTCTCACATAAATCAGTGGGGAAATGTCCCCCTTTTCAATTTCACCAAAAAATGATTTATTCTTCAGCTCCAAATAGTTATTTTCTGTAATTAAATTTTTTTATTTAAGTTTGAATGTTTTTCTTCCCCCATTTGTTTGAACAATGGTTACTTCTTGGAAACTTTTGTTTTTTCCCATTTTGGGCATTAAATAATTGAGGACCCACATTTGTGCTCCTAAAAAAAAAAATAAATTGCTACGAGAAGAAAAAATATGATCCACCCCCTGCAAAAAAAATCCCTTTTATAAAATTTTAATAAACATGATGTTGGGGTGGTTTTGGGGGGACACTAGATTTTTGACAATTGAACCTCACAATATTAAAGTTCCCCTAAAATAGCCATCTAGGAGTTTTCTTTAATAAATTAATACAATAATTGTAAAAAGGTATCGCCTCTCAGTTTATTTCCAAACATTTCCCAAGGAATAATTCCAGCCTTAATGGGTCTCATTCAAACCTACAATTACCCAATGAGCAAATAATTTAAAAGGCCATGTTTGTTAGGCAAAAAATGTTTAAAGGGCCCCAAAAAAGTCAATCCCCTTCGAACAGTCAACACATTAATTTCCCTTCCCATAAGTTTTGTTGGGCAGAGATGGCTTATTTGCAAATTTCCTGAGGAAGGTTTGGAAACCCCACTGTGTTAAAATCCCCCTAAGCCAATAATTAATGCAGTGTTCCCTCCCTAACAGCCTCTACACACCAAAACCATACTTTGGGTTAATTTTTATTTACATTAATTTGTTCACTCCAATTTTCATCTTGGATTTCAGTTGCCTTATTCCCAATTTCTTCAGGTGTGGGTTGGGCTTTTTTTCAAAGTTCAAACTCATACCTTCCCTACTGCTTTTCCTTTCCAATTTACAGGATGGGTTTTTACTATTTTAATAGGGCAGAATAGTTTTTAAGTAAAAACCCCCCAAATTTCCACTGTGTTTGACCTTATAACAGGTTCCCAAAGAAGGGAAATACTTTAACTATGTAAGTACTTTTGAAAAAAAACTTTTTTCTCCCATCCCGAGAGGGGTGATGGGGGGGGGGGGGGGAGGGGGGGGAAACCCCTGGTTTTCAAGTTCCTTTAGGAAAAGGAGCTCCTGCCCCAAAGGACAATAACCCCCAACTTTTAGTGGGTCATTGCATTTTTTTAGCAGAGTTCAGTTTTTTTTTAAAATTTTTAAGTGGCCAAATACCAAACATTTTATTATTGGTGTTAAATATAGTTATTTACCAAACCTGTTAGGTACATACCACCCAAACCTAATCCTTTTTTATTAAATTCCCAATATTTGGGGGGACCCTTCCAGCCAGCTTTCCCCTTCCTTTTCAGCCCCAGCTGACCATTGCTCTCTCTTCCCAAGCTTATTTTTTAATTGTCTTGTCCACTATTTGGTAATAAAATGGGTTTTTTGGCACTTGCATTACCAAGACTTGCCCAACATAAACTTGTAAACAATTACCTTTTTCATAATTTTTTTAAAACCCATTCATAGGTGGATTTAAACTGGGGGGCCATGTTTTTTGGTTTCTGGGGGTACTGGGGTCCCAAACCACCTTCATAGACTTTGACCCCTTTATTTTTTTTCTATCAAGGTTTATATTATATTTTTTACTAATCCTTTAAAATTTGAGGACATGGGGGGGGAAAAAACAGGGGGGCCCCAATTGTGTTTCCCTTCTCCCCATTCCAAAAAAGGTTTTAATCCTTAAATTTAGAGGGTGGTTCATACAAACCTTCCCAAAAAAAAAAAAATAAAAAATGGACTTACAAACTAAAAAAAATCAAATAATAATTTCTTTTTAACAATTTTTCCTTGATATAGGGGGACATCATTTTTTTCAAAAAACAACTGGGGACCCAAAGTCTGGAAAAAATGCCAAGAGGTGTTGCATATGAAAAACACATTGGGGGGACAAGTCATTTTGTACTTTTCTGTTTCTCCCCAAAAGGGGGGGGGGAAACAACAATTTGCACGGTTCACCACCCTTCAATGGGATGGGAGGGGGGGGATAATGAACTAAAAGGCATAACATTTTTAAAATTTTAACGTCGGGTGGGGGGGGTGGGGTTGGGGGGGGCCCTTTCGGAAATATTACAAAAAAAAGTTTTGGGAAAAAAAAATTCCTGGGGGATTTCACTTATTTTTTGGTTTGGGGGTATTGCAGGTCACGGGGGAAAAGCCCAGTTTAGGGAACTGGGGAAAAATAACCACCCTATGGGGGGGGCTTCCTCACAAATGGGGGGACAAAGGGGTTGGGGCCCCCAGGTTAAAAATTACAGACTGTGGGCACAGGTGGTTGTGAAACCAGTACTTGGGGGGTTTACCAAAAAGGCTTGGGGAGAAATAAAAATAGGTAAATAAAGGAAAAAACAAGGGACCTTCTAATAATTTTTTGCCACCCGAAAAAACCCCAAGGCTTAGGGTGGCAACCACCTAATGTTTTCATAGGCAGGCCCCACAAATTTTTACAATAAACTATAATGGTGGGGGGGGAAACAAACCTTAAATGCCATTGTCTACTTGATGAAGTGTGGATTTTTTTTTCAGGGTTGGGGTAAACAATTTTTAACAACAAATTGTATTGAATACTATCTGCCCTAGCCCCCCCCCAAGCTAAAAAATACGGATAATTCTATTTTACCATTTGCCTACGTCCCTGGGAATTGGGAAACTGGGAAGGGGAAATTAATTGCTAAAGTTGAAAAATTGAACCCCCTAGGGGGGGGGGGTGGGGGGGAAATAAGGAGCTGGGAAAGTTCCCCCCAAGGAGCAGCTCCCACAAATCCACCGTTGCCAACCTTGAGGGTGGCTTCTTTGGTGATGTTTTCCTTGCTTACCTGTGATAATACCGGGTTCTGAGGTCCAACACTCGGTTGGGGGGTTTCTTATAAAGCAAAAAAAGGTTTAGAAACCTCAGCAGAAAAAAAGGTCCAAAGGTGTTGATCATGTTTTGGGGAACCAGGGAGAAAAAGGGGGGGGGGTGGGGCCATTTATTTGCAAGGGAACTGGGGGAAGGCCCCTTTGGCCCTAACCAAAAAGGGGTGGGAGGGACCAACTTTTTTTAGGAATGAGAAACCTTGTCCAAAAGCCATCTTTTTATTTTTTTGGGATTCAAGATTATTTCTTTATTTTTTTTCTTTGAGCCTTTGAAAGCCTTTTCTAGCACTATACCAGCCCCTCTTCAAATCCACTGTTTCTTGGGGTTTTAAAAACCAGTTTTAGATTTTGCTGATGGGAAGGAAAGCCCAGTGGGGGCCTCAAGCATTGGAAAAAAAATACCCCCTTCTTATTGAATTAAAAAGGAAGAAACTTTAACCCCTTTACTTTTTTTTTTCCTTGGTGTTTTTTTTTTTTACATGGAAAAAAAAAATTTTTCCAGTGGGAAACCCTTGTTTTTCAGAGAAAAATTTAAAGTTGGAAATGGATGACTCCGAAAACTTTTTTCATTTTAAAAAAAATCAAAATTATGTAAAACTTTCCCCCCCAGGCTTTAAAAATTTACTCTTTAAAAACATTTGTTGCCCCACGTATTTGAATTTTGCTATGGAATTAATATTTTTCCAAGGAAACAAGCCCCCTCTGTCTATTGGGGCCAAAAAGACCGGAATTTTTTAAATCCCCCCGGGATGGGCTTTGCCAGAAGGAGCAAAAATTAGATGGGGTGTCCCTTGTGCCCTATGTTTTGTCAACACTTTTTCTAGCAAGCGATACATTAACAAAGGTTTTCTTCGGGCCAAGGGGGGTATGGGGAAAATTAAACTTCCCAATTTTGTTTTATCAAGTTGGGGCGGGAAGGGCATCAACAGGGCCTCCCCAGGTTTATTGCCTCCTGGGAAATTTGGGAACTTGCTTCCAATTCACTCTACGGAAATTCCCAGGAAGGGTGGGGACTGGTGGGACTTAATTTTTCCCAATTAGGGGGTGCTTGAGGCAACTTTTCCCCCTTACATTTTTGAGTCCCCCCCCTTGGACTTCTGAAACTTTTTCCCCTCTATAGCCCAGATGGGGCCTAGCTGGGGGGGGCTGCCCTGATTTAGGGGCGCCCCAAGTGTAATGAATTTTCTAAAATTGGGCACCAGGTTTATATATTGTGGGGGGGGGGGGGTGGGGGGTTTCCCCCCCCCTAATACAACCTCTGGGGCAACGGCGTAAGGTGGAATTAGAATTGTCAGCCACACAACGCCCAAGAGCCCACTCCCCCAGGGGCCTACCTGAAAAAACCAAGTTTCTCCATATGCAGCAAATGGGGGCTTTCAACAGGGAAAACAAAAATTTATCTTGCCCTAATTATAAAAAGTTTCTGGTTTGGGGATTTTGCACAAGGAGGCCCCAAAGGTAAATTGTGATTGCATGGGTTGCCTCAAGGGTAGCGAGGACCTTTTGTGGCTTTTATCCTTAAAACATTAGTATACTTTGGGTCCCTTATTTTTTTCTCTTTTAAAAATTCCAAATGGAAAAAACTTCATTTGGCCAGAGCGGGGGTGGGTGGGGGGGGGTGTGGGGGGGTAACTGTGGGGGGGGGGAGTATAAACAAAAAAGAAGAGCAGGCCTAGAGGCAAAGGAAAATCAGTTTAATTGGGAAAATTGAACGGGGGGGGGATTTTAGTTTGGTTTGTTGGGTGTACATTGTGGGGTGGGGAACCAAACCAATCGTTTTCCAAAAAACAGAAAATCCAAAGGAGTTGGTTATTTAAAAAAAAATTTACCTCGAGGCAAATACCAAAAAAAATGGGAGGAAATCACCAAATAAATACATAACCCCCAAATGTTTCTCATAAGGACTGCAGGCAAAAAAAAAGGCCCAGTTTTTAGGAGGGAATGGGTATTCATTTTAAGTGGATTAAATATTTTTGCTTTTTTAAAACCTTCATAAGGGGACCAAAAACAAAAAAATTTTCTTCAAATTTTGTTGTTGGCAAGTAAATTTTTAATTCTTTACCTGAGTTTCAAAATTCAAACTTGAAAAAAGAAAGGAAAAATAATACGGACCCAAATTTTATTTCTTTTTTTTGTTCCCTGTTTATTTCTTTGGGGGCAGGGGGGGGGCCCTTTTTTTTTCCAGCAGGTATAGGGGGTGGGGAATGGAAAAGTTCCAGTTATAAAAAAGGTTTTATATCAGTTAGGGGGGGCATCCAAAGTTTGCACCCCCGAAAAGGCCCCAAAGTGTTTAAAACATTACACCCCATCTGTTATACCCCCCATATATACCAAAAAAAAATTTTCCAAAAAAGTTAAAACCCCAAAAAGTGAATGAAATTAAGAAGGGCTAAATTTTCCTAGCATGGGCCCTCATCCCACACAAAAATCAAGCCCCTGAAATCACCATAAAAAAACTGCAAAAAATTTCGAACAATAAAACAAAAAAAAAAAACATTAAAAATTTGGAATGGAAACAAATTAAAAATAAAAAATAAAAATAAAAAGGGGCATAGGGGGGGGGGATTTCTGTAAAGTAAAAAAAAAATTTAAAAAAAAAAAATAAAAAAAAAAAAAAAAAAACCAAGAATTTTTTTAAAAAAAAATACATTGTCAAAAAAAAAAAAGGACAAAAAATCCCCTTAACAAAACCACCCCAGTTTATGAAAAACTTGTCCCAAAACCATTAAAGTCAAAACCAATTGGAAAACCAAAAAAGGAAAAACCCCCCCCTTAACCAAAAATATCCCCAAAAAAAAAAAAAAAAAAAACAAAACACACAACAAAAACATTTTTAAAACACCTTTCCAGGAACCCCTTTGGCAAAAATTGGGTGGTTCGTCCAATCCATAGGGTCCAAAAAAAAATAAAAAAAAAAATTGCCTTGAAATTTTGCCTTTTAATAGGGCCTTTCCCCCAAAAAAAAAAAGGTTTTAGGAACCCCTCCCCAAGCCCTTTAAATTACCAACTTCAGGCGTCAATTTCCCCCCACTTTGGTTAGAGGGACGGGCTGCCCCCCACCATTCGCTGTTCAACACATGGCCCTCCTCCAAAAAAAAACGTTAAAAAAAAATACCTAACCCTTCAGGGACTAAAAAAGGGGGTGGGTTTTGGGGGGGGTATTGGGATTTTGGCCAAAAAAAAAAAATTTTGCAAAAGGGGAATAACACTGCCAAAAGAAAAACAAGCCTATGGTTTAGGCGAGTCCCATGAAAAAAATTTTTTAAAGGGCATCCCAAATAGTTACAGGTAAGGAACTTGTTGGCTAAAAAAATGTGAGAAAAAGCATAATTCAATGAACATTATGTAATTAACCTATTGAGTTCCATTTAGATTTTCATAAAAAAAAACCTACAAAGTCCCTTTTTCACAAGAAGTTTAGAATTTTTGATCTGAGGCCGGCACCATTTCTGGATGATGGGAGGAAAAGTATTTAGGCAAAGGATAGGAGGTGGAATAAACAGTACAACTATCCTTTCCTTTTTTCAACAGCCGAACACTATTGGCCTTCTTGTTGGTTCTGGCTTTTAACTGTTACCAGATTTTCCAGTTTCATTTTAATTAACCCAACCTATTAGAAGTGGCTGGCCCTGGGCTACTTGGTGCTCTCAGTGTTAAAATCCTTACTTTTACTACTTTTATTCAATCCAACTTCCATTTAAAAGGGCAGCCAGGGGGCTCTTCTGCATGGGTGAAGCTAAGATAGGGTTCATTTTCGTCACATAAATACCCGGGAATTTTAAATTCATTTTCTCTGTGGGTTTTCACTATTTTACCATCCAGGACTACAATTATTAATACAAGGCTCGGATTATGTCAAATACCCAAGAAAAAAATGTTTTTTTCTAATTCTTGTTCTTGCAAGTATTCCTGGATTGACCTAAAAATTAAACTCAAAACTATTTTAGAATTAACGATAGCCATTTACCCCTTATTTTTAATATTAGATTAAAAAAAATAGGCTTGAGTTAAAAAAAAAAAAAAAAAAAAAAAAGAAGGGGAACTAGTGAATTGTACCTCGAATTCTTTGATCAATTTCAGTTTAGGGATTTGTACACCAATAAAACATAAAACCCCTGATTCTGGTTAATATGCTCCGGCCCATAATTAAAGGCCACATTAAATGGGATTAGTCCAATTTTAAATTGTTTCCCCTAATATGCGTGGGAATGTTACGCTGCTTCTTCAATTTTGAAATTCTTACTTTCAGGTGGTTTTTAGTTAAAACTTTCTACATTTTTGGAAAAATTCTTTCATTACCAGGATAAAAGAAGAGGGGGAAAGTGGTACACATATCTACTTTTTTGGTTTTTTCCTGGCCGGCCTTTCTTGGGGGAAAAAGAGCAGTCATGAAATTCATGTACAAACAACCCTTTTAGGGTTAAGGGGAGGGAAAGGGAAAAGGTCGTTAGCTATTTTTTCAGGATAGACAATTAAATGGCATTTTTATGGAACAAAAAAAACAAACAAATAAAACTGGGACTTAATATGTGATTTTTTTAAAAAAAATCTTTCTTCCCAATGCATGGGAATGGGTCAGTTCAATCGAAGTTGATGAAATTAATTCCAATCTCTGATATGGTAAGAGGAAAGCTTTCAATAAGTGTAGAGCTTGAAACTGTTTGCCCAAGTTCTTTTGCCCCACTCAGCTTCTTTCATTTTACCATTAATTATTTAAAAAAACCAATCCTCCACAAAGGGCACCAAAGTTTAGGGGGGGGGGGACACTGAAAGTTTAATTAGTAGATATAAGTTCAATGTTAATAATTTGCCCTCACGTTCACAAAAATTATTTCTCCTAAAATGGGCCGAGGCCAGATTGATTTTCCTGAAATCTGGGGGATCACTGAGGTTTTCTGCTCTTCCTAAAACCCCACATCTTCCTCCCCAGTGTTGGAGGACTAAGGGGAGTTTTCTGTTCAGATAAAAAAAGTCAGAAAGGGCCCCTGGATTGTACCTTTTTCGTTAGGCTAAATGGTCCCTCTTACCCCATTTCATATTGAAAAAAAATAATTAATCCATAGAGGGGGAAAATGGCTAAGGGAATTTGGAAATCAATGAAAGTAAATGGATCCATTCTTCTGGGACTTCACTTTTGGGAAAACATTTTAACTTAACTTTGGATCCCACTCAAATGTGCTTTTCTGGTCTTTTACCCAATTGGGCCCTTTGAGGAAGATTCACTTTCCTGTGGGTCAATAATTTTTTCATGGGATTTAAATAAATAGTAAAAAAAAAATTATTCCAACAAATTGTTTAGCATTGCCAAACTTTCTAAAAAAACTTGGTTCTCTCCCCCTTTTCTAAACTAGCAACAATTTTTTCTTTCCTTGCTAATCCAGTTGAATGTTTTAAAACCCTTTACCCACAATCGATGGTTAGTTTTACCAAAGGCTAAACTCCTTTAATAATTAGGCTTTGGGCTTGCCAGGACATATTAATTTTCCAAAGGCATTAAGTAGTAAATCATATTAAAATGTATATTTCCTGGGGGGACAGGGGTAAAAATTAACAAGGGAAATAAATTGGCATTTTTCTTGTTTGAATGATCCCAGGTTTTAATTAAAATATTAAAAACAAAAAACCCTTTTTTTTCAGATAATATTCCACTTGTTCTTCACTTGGTTGTTGGTTTAGTTTTTCAATTAGCAAAAATTCCAAAGGGGGTCAATTGCTTTGGGGGAAAATATTGCTTCTTCTATTTTTTCAAAACCTAAAAATCCAAAAACATGGTGAAGCAATTTAATTAAATTTATTAAAATTAGTTTTTCATTTTTCTCTTAGGGAGGAAGTAGGAGTTTTTTCCTGGTTTGGGTGCCCAAATAATCTATTCCCCTTTTTTGGGATTCTGATTTAGGAGTTTTTCTATCTTCAAAAAAAAAAAAGGGGATGTGGAGGTTGTTAAGTTATTAAATTTTCTTACCCTAGGAAAAAAAAATTTTTTAAACGCCCCCCCCCCTTTGTTTTACCCCCTACATTTTATTAAAAAAACATATATTGGCAAGCCTTTTCAGGCCTGGTGGGAACCCAAGCTTTCCTTAAAAAGGAAGGTTGGTTAACTACATTTTGGCCTTTCACCCATTCCTTCTTTTTTCAGGGAAAAAAAAAATGCCCATTGTGGGACCTTGAAATTGTGGGTCCACCTTAATACGAAATTTTTTGTTTCGTGTGTTTAAATCCTTTAAAACACTTACCAATGGTTGATGTTTAAATACTTATTGAAAGATTGAGTACCCCTTAAAAGGAAAAAAAAATTTAAAATTTCAATTTGATGTTTCAGATGGGTTTGGGGGTTTTCCCCCATTAAATGGGTTGGCGGATTAAGCCACCCTTTTAAAAAAAAAATGAGTTTAAAAAAAGGACGGCACCACCGAAAGAAATCTTTCTGTATTTGTGTTTTCTCTTCTTCCCATTTACCAAATGGGGAGGGGACCACCAATCTATGGAAGGGCAGGCTTTTTCTGATAACTGATAAAATGTATACCCCTCACCAAAATGGGAAATTTCAACCCCTCACCAGGGGAAAAAATTTCTGGCGCAACTCTAATCACCCCTCTTCTTTCCCAACTTTCCAAAAAATATGGGAAGGAACTATGAGGTTTCTGTGGTCGATCGGGTTTCTGTGGTTTATAAAGCCAAAACCTAATGTTTTTGGTTATTTTTTGTTATTGGCCCAAAGGCCAAGAGGGGGGGACTAAATACTGATGCCCCCATCACTAAACTCACCCACCACCATTCTGGGACCTTTTTCATCCACCACCCCCCAATGCACATTTTTTTTTTTAAAAAATTTTAAAATTTTTTTCATTTAAATTATTATTATTTATTCTTTTAATTCTTTACCCCAAATAGGATTACTTTTACTTTTCCCATTGGGGGCTTTTTAGGGTGGAGAGTGGAAAAGGGGAAACGAGAGGGTGGAGTCTGAGGAAAAAAAAATAAACCCATTGACCATTGGGGAGAGGGGAACCACCATACGAAATCCGGGTTTTGCCTCCCTTTGGGCATTCACCCCCTACTGGAGGGTTGGGGTAATACCTTGCATAACCCAGGGAGATTACGTTGGGCCCTGACCTTTTGGAATTGAAATTCCGAGGGTACCCTTTTCCCAGGTCCATGGGGGGTGGATTGTTTTAACCCACTGGAGCCAAAAAAACTTGGCCCAGGTGGGACACCCCATTTGCCACAAATTTTAAAAAGAATTAATTTTAAGTGGGGACTGGGTTTTTATATATTTATCAAGGTAAAGCCATTGGGGCCGGTTTCTGAAGTTCCCAAAACTTGTTTAGTTTTTCCCAAACCAGTATATTTGGGGTAAGGGGGAGAAAAAGCCTTTTGGCTTTTGTTGAAAAAAAACAAAAAAAAAAGGAAGGAGTGGTTGGAAGAGTGGGATTAAAAGAAGAGAAGGTCAACATAAAGAATTCCAGGGCCAGCCAAAGCAAAAGGAGTTAAGGTATAGGGGGGGAAAAAAAAAAAGTCAAAAATCTTAAAAAACCAAAAAAAGTTTACTACAATAGGCGGGGAGGGAGAGCGGGAAGTAGTAAGTTAAAGTGGAAAATTGGAAATACTGGATTTATTTTAGGTACTGATAATAAAGGCACAAGTTTTGTAAGGGACTTTTTGCTTCCTTTAAATGGTCCAAAGGAGGGGAGGACTAATCCGAGGCATTTCTGAAGGAGCCAGGCCTTACTCTCAGTATTCACAAAACTATTTTTACACTCCAAAATCCAAGAAGACAAGGTTTTTACCACTTTCTCGGGGAACCCTCTTAAAGGGGCCCCATTTGTTTTCAATTTGAAAGAATTTAAGGTTAAATTAAAAATCTGATGGATAGGGATTATTTAAAGTCTTTTGAATAATATTATGAGGAGTCTTGAGGATATAATTTTAACCTTGTTTTATGATATAATATAAAAATTTATATATTACATACAATTTTAACATACAACACACACACCCACACCACCATCAACCCCCACCCAACAACACACCCAGTTTAAAAAAAACCCTTGGAAAAATAACAATTGGTAGGGGGAGGGAGCGTGGTTTTAAACTAGGGCCACCTAAAACCTCACCCATAAAACCCCTCCCCAATGTTACTTAAAAAATTTGGGAAATTTAACCAATTTTTTTTGGATCCCCCAAACAAAAATACTTTTAGTGGGGTCCATTGGTATATTAGGGGGGAAATTGGGGTGCCAGGTGAATTTTTACCCATTTGGATAATCAAAAAGGGGGGTGGGGAACTTGGGGTTCAAGGTCCCCATTGAGGGGACAAACAAAATAACTTTGGCGCGTATAAATTCATGCATACAGTCTATAAATTGCCCTCTGAAACATTTTACAAGGTTAGCCATTCTGGAATCCAGAATCCTTGTAGGACCCCGTGGACTAAAAAAATTAGGGAGATTACAAGGTTTTTTATTGGGAATAAAAAAGAATAAATTTTTTCCATTGGTAAAAATTGGGACCAACCGGGGCAGTTTCAAAAAAACCTGGTTGTTCCTGTGGGTGTTTCCAATGGGGTTCAAGATAGATTAGTGGGGGACTGGGAGTGGTATATTCCATTTAAATTGCGCTTGGGTTTAGGGGGAAAAGGTGCCCCAATAGAAGGGGGGGGAAAGCTCTTAAGCCCCTTGGATGGGAATGCAGGGAGCAAGGGCTCTGAATCCCCAGGGGTGAGAAGGAAAGTCAAAAAGGGGGCAAAATAAGGGAGGGGGGGGGGGGGTGAACAGGGGCATCCTTATAAAAACCTCTTAAAGGTGGAAGGAAGGAAGGTAAAAATAAAACAATGGGCCTCAGGACGTAAAGGGGGGGGGGGGACCAGCAGAAGGGGACCAATCCCTATTAAACAAGTGGCCCCAAATTGGGCAGGGGGGCCATCATGGGGGGGGAAGGGGGCGGGGGGTACAAAAAGAAGGGAGAAAATTGGAAAGCAGGACTGAGGGAGCTCAGGAAAACCCCAGGGTTCGTCAGTTTGGGAAAAAAAAACCCACAGGGCCAGGCCTGAGGAGATTCTCAGGGGGGAGGGCTCGGAAACATTCCGGCAGGAGCAGCGGTAGCAGAATTCTTTAAAAGTCTGCTGGAAGGTGTATTCCAATTTTACTCTTTTTATCATGGATTGGGATTAACTTCCCTGGTCTTAGGGGCAAAATTGCGCGGAGGGGATGAAAGGAGGGCCTGCGGGACACAGAGGGGGGCTGCACAGGGAACCTGTGAGCAAAGGGAATTTGGATGGGAGGCCCCCCCGCTCCGGGGAACACACATACAAGGGGGGACAAGAGCGAATAACCCACCGTTTGTGTTGAAGCTAGAGATCAAGGGGACCTTGGGGCTCCGGGGTTCCCTTGTTGGCTTTTTGGTCCCCTCCCAAAAAGCACTTTTATAAGGGGAAAATTAAACAAATTTCTCTTGATGTGTATTTTTCCAAAAGCTCATTCCATTTTCCTGGGGACCTTTATTAATCACTGTTTCTAGGCAGTTAAATTCCCGGGGTGTCTGACAAGGGGGGATCAACCCACCAGTGCCAGGCTGATCAGCGCAGGTGGGAAAAAGGTCTATAAGGTGTTTAAAATTAGGGCAAGGTAATGTTCGGAACCGTTCTTCTCCCCCACCTATTAGTGGGGAGAAGATAAGATCCACAATTTTAATTATTGGGACTCCTTAAAAACTTAAAAAACGTTCTCTCTTGGAAACAAAATGAATATTTTTCTTAACTTAATCCCAAGGGGGACAAAAAAATAAACAAGGGAGAGAAAAAAATACCCAGGCATGGCAGGTTTTATTGAGTGGAACCTTCTCACACAGTTTTCCTCTTATTAACAAAAACAAGTCCAACTTTTATTAAGATGCGGGGTTTCTTCATTACCTCGGATAGGCTAGCCAAAGGGGAAAAGACTAAAAAAAACAAAAAGGGGCCATATTTGTGGAGGGGAAAGCCCAAAAGCCCATTTACTTTGATACAAAGTGGTCCGTGTTTTTATGGGTTTTAAAAAGGGGGAACAAAACTGGTAATAAAAAGTTTGCACTTGTTTGGGTATTTTGGGCGGTCCCAAGGGTTTCCTTTTTAACCAAATGTGTTGAAACTCCCAAATAGTTTCTGTTGTTCTCTGGAGGTAGGAAAAAAAAAGGCTCATTGCTGGGTAGCCAACAAAGTTGGGTGGGGGGGGGGGGGAACAAAAAATCGAGCCTCTATCAGCTAAAGAAAGCCAAAAGGGGGCAAGGCCTTCTGCCCAAAACTGCCATTTTTTGGTAAAAGGTGGTCCATCCAATTTGGGGACAGGAGGGGGGGGCAATATATTTATTGTATTGTCTTTTCCCAAAGGGGGAAAAAAAAAAAGGAAGAAATAAAAAAAACAAATGCCTCTTTTTCACAGAGAGGTGGGACCAAGTGAAGATTTTTTTTTTTCCTTTTGTTTTCTTTTTGGGAACACTTGTGACATGTTTTTTTTCCTTTTTTTTTAACAAAAAAAATAATTTCTTGGAAGTGGTATACTATTTAATTCTTAAAATTCCTTTGTTAAAAAAAAAAAACGTGTACTTTAAAAGGGGCCCCCCTTACTTAATACCTTGGTTTTATCCTTAAAATAGGGGCCATTGCCTTATTTTTTAACTCCCAAGGATATCATTTAAAAAATGCCAAAAAACTTGGTTTTGGCTCCAGTGTGGGGTGAACTTTTATGGGGACTCTTTAGGAGCGTCGGGTCGTCTGGCGGGGGGATGAGGGGGTCCCCAGGTTTCGGATTCCGTATGTCGGTCAAAAGGGCATATTGTTTTAACCTTTGTTTGGGGGGCCCAACAGCCCCCCGGTTGGGGGGTTGTGTTTGCCCAGGGGAGGAGGGCAAGGCTGGTCGAACAAGATTTCTCTTGCTCATTCGATGATGTTTTTTTTTTCTAGGTCCTCTTAATCTATCATCCCCTTCCTCTCTGTTAAAAAAATCAAAAAAATTCAATAAAAATTATTTTTTAAAAAAAAATAAAAAAAAATTCTTTTTTCTTTCCACTCTCCTGCTCAGCCTTCCTTTCTTTCTGGGCCAAGAATTTGGTTTACTTCATTGTTATTAGTATTCCCATAAAGAAATCCCCCAGGGGAGGAGGCCATAGCAGCTTCATAGAATTTTCAAAGTTTTTTGTGCCTTAAGTTCCTTGGAACTTAGGTTGTGAAAGGGTTTTTAAAGTCTGCTGGTCCTTCTTTAAGTCAATCCTCTTTAAAAAAAAAACTATTTATTAAATCCAAACCATCTTTTAGCCATCAGAGGATAAAATACTATTTCCAATTTAGGGACAAATATAAAAAATAAAAATCTTTTCTGGAGTACCATTTTCCCCAATTAAAAACACCTTAACAGTTGGAAGCTGGACAGGAACAGGGAAGCCAATTCCCTTCCCATAAACAAATAAAGGGGGTTGGGGGCGGGTTTTTTGATTTCCCGGGTCATGGCAACATTACCTGGGTTTTTGTGTTTTGTTTTCCCAGGTCAGGATTTGGGGACATTCAAATTGTTTTCTCTCTTCTCTTCTATGGGGCTAATGGGATGGGGCATGCCAGGATGGTTTTCCTTCCTCCCCACATTATCCAATGTTCTTCTTCCTCCCTTCTTTCCTCTCTCTCTCTCTCTCTCTCTCTTCTCCTTCAAAACCCCCCCCCCCCTCTTTTCTCTAACTAATTCTCTAATTTCAATGACATTAATCCTCAGGTGGGGAGAAATTAAAAAAAAAAATATAATAGGCTAGGCCACAAGGGGCCCTTTGTTGGATGGCCAATTCTCTTCTTCTATCTTGCTTGTTATGGTGAGGCCACGACGGCATATCTGCCAAAACTTTGTAGGCAAAATATTGGAAACAGCAACTAAAATTGCAAAAAAAAAAAAATGCCAACACACATGTAAACCATTTATAAATTGGAGTCTGGTTATTAAAAAAGTGGATGAAAACTGAGAAAAAATTAAGGGCTAATGGTTATATTTATCAGTTGGTCCGATTTTTCTGGTTTTGGATGATATTGTTTAAACTATTTAGTGTTCACCCCCCAAGGATGCGAACCATTTGGGGGAAAACTGGGTGAAGTTGTAGGGTAGATGGATTTCTTTCTATATTGATTTTTCTTTACCAAATTGCAATGTGAAATATAAAAAAAAAATTTATCTCCAAAATTAAAAACATTTTTTAAAAAAAATCATTAAAAAAAAATTGTTACCCAAATTTTGGGGGATGTTTTTTCTTAATAAATCATGGGCCTAAAAAAAAAAAAAAAGGGGCTTAAATTTCATAAAAATATTTAAAAAGGTCCAATTGGAAAATTGTGGGCAAAACATATACTTAGGGGTCACATTCAAACCTTTAGCTCTTTCCCCTCCAGGGAAGGCATTTGTGGGGGGGGGACTATTGGAATTTGCCAACTACTTTAGTAAAGGGGGGAAGGCCCCCAAGGCCACCAGGGCCAAGAAGCGGCGGGGGTTTTTTACCTCGGCTCTCATTTTTTAAATATTTTCTTTGATTTTAAATAAAAAAGGGTTTTCCCTTGGTTTTGGATTATGTGTGGGCCTGAGGTTTGTTCGGGACACAGGGGGTCTTCTCCCAAGTTGGGCTTTTCCTGAGTTTTTTTCACAGGTTACGACTATTTCCAGGGGTCAATTTCTTCTACTTTCAAATTTTGTTGTATTCAGGAAAGTTTATGGCCAGGGACTTCCCACAGGGCAAGGGAACAGAGGGGATAAAACCCCTAAACATTTAGTGTCGGGGCAAAATCTCTCTTCTTCTCCACAAGCCACAAAAAAACAGGGGTCCAAGGAAAAAAAAAAAAAACTTTCTTACGAAAGGTGGATGTCTTTTTCCTTTAAGGTTAATTACAAAAAGAGAGGTTGTCCTTTAATTTTTTCCTTTCTTCATTTTTCCCAAAAATAAACTAAATTTTTAATGGCAACTTGGGGATGCATGTGAAATAGTGGATAGGAGGAAAATGGATTGAGGGTGGGGGGGATCCAGGAAAAAATAAAGAAAGTTGTTCAATCTTATATTTTTCTAAACATTTTGGTGTAGTAAAAGAATTTTCCTATTTAATTAATTTACTGTGGGGAAAACTAATTTTTTTTATATTAGTGCCCCTGGGCCAAATGTGGGCTCGCTAGTTGGTGAAGGGGCATCATACCCATTGAAAATACCAAAGTGGGGGTTACCCAGTTTTTTCGATCGATTCCCAGGTTCCAGGCCACCACCATGGGGCCCCAGGATTTGGGGCTTTCAATTCCCCCATTAGAGGGTGGGGCTGTTTTTTGCAAGGAAGGGCAAGCCGATCACTGCTTTTTTCTCCCTTTCCCATCCCTCCCCTTTCCTCTTCTCTTCTAAAAACAATTCAAATTTTTTTTTTTTTTATAATAGGAACCTTTTTTTAAAAAAAAATTTTTATTATTACCTAGTCTCTCTGCTTTCCCCTGGGCTTCATTTTACATATCACTTAAAAAACGGTTTCGCATAAAATTAACCAGAGGGCGGACTCAACTTTCAATCTTTACCAAAACAGACTTGAAAAAAAAACATATAGGGGATGCTTTAGTGTTCTTCTTTTCAAAGTAGTTTAAGGAAAATCCCATCCTTACAAATGTTTTGACCCCTTTGCAAAAAAGGTTTTGGTCTTCCATAAAACTTCTAAAAAAACTGATGTTTAATCAGGGGACCTGCTCAACCTCAGAATTTGTTCTAGGGACTTTGGAAAAACAATTTGGGTAGGCTTGGTGTGTCTAAAAATGTTTTCCAAAAAAAAGTTGTTGGCATGGCCCCAGGAATTACATCCACCAGGGAACTTACCAAGAATTTCAAAGCAAAAAAATCAAGTTCAAGCCACCTTTGCAAAGCTTATGCCAGCAGAGTGGATTGCCTCCTTTTTTAAAGGGGCACCTCCCCTACAGGATTAAATGGTGGACCCTCAAAAAAAAAACAGGGGATACAAACCCCAACACAGAGTTACCAAATTTTCTGGGTTGGTGGGGGAGGAAGGAAAAATAAGGGGGCCAGGCTGGAGGATATGGGCCTGTTTTTGATTTTTCCTTTCACTTGGGGATCTATTTTCAAAACCCCATTTTGCTGTCCCCATTGCTTCCATAGTGCCCTTTTTTCTGATTAAACAGGAACTTAATGTTTAAAAAACAATACAATTAGAAGGTCCCCAGGGAACGTGGCTGCTCTGTGTTTCTCCCTAGTGATCACCTTTTTTACCACAGAAAACAAACCCTCTTCACCCCATACCCGTTCCGTTGGAAGTTTTGTTGTGGAGAAAGAGGTGGTTGGGGAGTAAATAGCCAGCAACAGTATCACAGGAGTGGGGGTGGGACCACTGTGTTTAAATTGTGTAGGATTATAAAAAAGTCATT
>JAJQQW010000949.1:12500-17104 GCA_025583905.1 Ia io | reverse complement strand
TAATTTTAAGATTCTTGGGGGGAGGGGGAACTTGGGGGTGAGGGGTAGATGAATGATCTTTTTTATCTTTAAGGTTAATAATTATACTAATTATTCAGTGCATTAAATAAAAACATTTTTTTTCTTTTTATATCCCCTACCCCCCAACCTGAGGGATATTTTTTTAAATTGCTTTCTTGTTTCAGGGGAAGGAGTGAGGAAAGAGGGGAAGGAGGAGAGGGAGAGGGGAGGAGGGAAATTATTTACTGTGGAAAAGATGTGAAACCAACATTGATTGGCCTGGCCTTTGGGCTGGTGTCCCGGACTGGGGGGTGGGTGGGGGGGGTGGGGGGGTGGGGGACGGGGGCTTGGGGATCAACCAAAAAACCTGTACACCCATGGTATCGTTAATTGCCATTGGACCAGGAATGGAACCTGCGGGGGGACCCTTGTCAGTTTACCTTTTAGGGCCTGACACTCTAAATCCCTTGGGGGGGGGCCATACTTGGGTGCCAGGGACAATTTTAAAACATTTTTTTTTTTTGGATTTTTTATATTTGTTAAAACTTGGTAGGTTTTACTAATTCTTACCATTTTTATTTATTGGACGTTTGCTTCCTTCGCCTAGATGAAGCCTTCTTTATAATGTACAACTAACAAAAGCCCACTTCTATCTTTTAATTTCCCTAAATTAAATAGGGGAGGGGGCTAGGGGATTCTCCAAGGGCTGGTTGGTTTTTATTTCCATTTAAAACTAGAAAGGGTTAGGTTGGTTTGCACAAGCCTTAGAACTATTTTTCCCATTGGCCTCTTTCTTCCTATATTCATTAAACAAAATGGTGGGGGAGGGGACTACAAAAGGACATTAAAAAATATCCTTTGATATTGGGTAAATTTAAATGAGTAAAGTGAGAGTTATACAGCTATATTTCTATTGAATTTTGTTATCATGAACATTATTAAAAGCCAACATTTTATAACCATTCTGAAACAGTTTTTCAGAGACTGCATGTTTCCTATAAATTTATTTAGGAATTGGTTCTATTCATAGGATGCTTCCAGGAATATAGCCAGGAGGGGGCCCCTTTTGGGGAACCCCCATGTTTTGGCTTTGCATATTACCAGGGATATATTGAGTAAAAATGACAATAAAGTCTTCCTTGTTTTTTGTTTAAATCTATAAAATTTTTTACCTTGGAAGGGGGGGAAAATGGCATTTGATAGGGAATAAAAGTTCATAAAAGGGAAAAATGTGGTAATATCAGTGCGGAAAAAATGGTGGTAAGATCCAGTGCTGGTAAAAATTAAAAATTTAGGGGGGACGGAAGAATGGTAAATTGTAAGAATTGTTTTTTCATTATACCATGGAACTTATATCAATTTATTTAAATTATTTTTAATTAAAAACACTGTTTTTAGTAAATAGTAATTGTTTGGACAAATTTTTGCTCCCAGGGAAATAGTTTTCTCAAAACGACAATTTCATTAGTGTGGTTTAACATTTTCCTAAAATATATGGAATTAAATTTGACTTTTGGAAATCATAGTAAAGATATCGATTTTTCAGTACCCTGATATAAAATTTTACCTGGTTGTGATATTTATAAATGGATAGTGTCCAAAAAACATAAACTTCTGATAAAAAATTGGTATTGATATTGCATTTATGTTGTGGTTGTAAGTAAAAATTTATGTTGTTTTTTAGTTTTGGGCTTAGTTATTAAAGAGATGGGGCCATTTATAAATTCAATCCGTGTGTTGTTTTTGTTGTGTGTCGTTTTTTTTTTTTTTTATTTGGTGTGTGTGTGTGTTGTTTTCTAGGTATGTTTCTATAAAAAACCTTTGATTTAGTCGGAAAATTGGGGCGCTGGGGGAAAAAAACAACTTGCTCCTCGGCTTTAAAACTCCATTGGACACTTTATTCAATGGAAGGGGAGGCTTCCATTGGGTCGGTTTAATTAGAAAACCAGGTTTTATTTTCCTCTGTGAAGGGGTGGGGGGACCCCAAAAAACTGAATGGCTATAGTTTTTGGAAAGGATTAAAAAGACCTGAACTGGACTCTTCGCCATGGGAAATAAACAAAAATAACCGTGAAAACCAAGAGGCTGCCATCATGCCGAAGGCTATTTTCAGAAAAAGGGGGGAATTGAGTTTTTTTTGTTTTTTCTTCTTTTAGGGGAGTAAAGGGAATAAATTGGCCATTTTTTCTTATCTCCTGTGCTATTACCCATATCTGGGTTAAAGGGCACAACCGTCAAAAAAATACAATTTGGCTTTAAGGCCACTCTATAAGGCTTGCTGCTTTCTGAACAATAACACTGTGGGCACTTGATTTGGGCTTTTGGCCCTACCATATTCCTTCTACCTTTACAGTGCCTCTTTCCATTTCTTCTTTTTTCATTGACCCATTTATACAGCTTTCCAAGAATTGGGTTTTCTGGAATCATGCTGATTGATTTTTAAAATTTCCCAAGCTTACTTACTTATTAGTTTTATGGGGGTTGGGGCCAAAATAATTAAAAAACCTATTTGTGCCTCCAAAGATTTTCATTCTATTTAATATGAGGATGATTATCATTATATGATTTCAAGGGGGGGCCCAAAAGGGCCAACCTATTTTTTTGGGTTGTTCCTCTATTTTTTAATTTAGTATGTAAACAAATAGGGGGTTTTTCCCAGGTGGAAATTTTTAGGGGGCCCCCAATCCAGGGTTTTCCCCCAACAAAAAAGCAAAGGGGGAGTGGGGACAAGACCATTTGCCTTGGAATCTTAGGTTTTTTGGTTGGGTTGGTTCATTTGCCTATTAATCTTAAGCGCTTGCTGGCCAGGAAGAAAGAGTACACTGTTGCAATCAAGGGAAACCGATGGGAGGGGTTTTCCCCTTTCCCTGTGATTCCAATGGGCCCTGTGACTCCCATAGACTTACGTTAGGGGGGGGGGAGTTTACTGGGGGGGCTCCTGTTCATTAAAAAACCCTGTCTTATATTTTCTGATTGGCATCTGGACATTAATGATGTGAAAAAGGGCTGTGGGGGTTGGTTTTTTATGTTCCTACTGTTTAACAAAAGAAATCAACCTTTGGGATTTTTTTGGGATTCTTTATTTTTAACTTAAAAGGGCTCACCCAAAAACCTCATTTACAAAAGGATAAAAAAAAAAAAGCTCGGAAAAGGGAAATCGGTTAATAAACCCTAAAGAGCCCCCCAAGTACCCCCCCCCCCCCCAGTGGAATTAACATACCCTAAAGTTTGGGCTTAATCTTGTTTGGTTTGTCAGCATTTTGGGGGTTCATTTATCGAGATGGATGTTAAAGGGGATGGAAATAAACAAACCAACTAAATTGTTTGTTTAACCAAATGAGCTTAGTTTTCATTGGCTTTATAATATTTTGTGTAAACTTTCTTATTCTCAGAAGGACTAGTGACCAAAAATTAAATGGTTAAAAATTCTGATTATAAATTATACTTTTTCTATAGCAGAAACTGGACATTTTAAATTTTATTAAAATACATCTTACCCAAAGTTTATAGGAGGAACAATTGAATTTTTTTTCCTTTCAAAGGTCCACCACACCTAAAGATTTATCTGTGTTAAACTATGTGAGACAGGGGGGGGGTTTTCAATAAAAAATTTGAGTGGGATGGGGGGATACATAATTATAGTTATAACAATTAACAAATTTAAAAGGAGGGAGCAGTGAGGCACTGTATTTCAATTGGAGGGGATAAAAGAATAAATTAAAAAATCTGTCAAGAAAAAAAATTTGAAAAAAAATAAGAAAATTTCTAAAATTAAAAAATTAAAAGAATTAATATCATCTCCAATGGGAGGTATCCAGGAAATTAATAAGTTTCTCAATTCCCAAGTTGGATATGTGTAAATGGTTTTTATAAGGTTTTGTTATTAATTTAGTAAAAGCGCTTTATTTTTCCATATATAATTATTAAATTATAAATAATACAATTATTTAAAGGGGTAGGGGTTGGGGAGCTATTTGGTAAAAAAAATTTATTGTAGTATATTAAAAAGGCTTAAAGTTAATTAATGTAAATTGGGGGGGGTTTGATTTTTGGTGATTTTAATCCTTTTCTCTTTGTAATAAATGTGAATTTACTTGAATTCCTACACTTGAAAACTAGTTCTTTTCTTTAGTCGGCTAAAAAATTTGGTATTATACCCCCATTTTTTAATTTAGGGTATCTGTATTTTTTATGTATAATTAAATTCTAGGGTAAAAGAAATTATTAATTTTTTATTATAAACCATTTTTTCTACTTTTCTTAATATATTTTAAAGAGAATTATATTAATTAATTATTTGTGCCAATAATACTTTGAATTTTGGGGGGAAACATTATGTTAAACTTTATTAGGATTAAAAAACATAAATTGTTTTATAATTTGAATTATAAGGGAAACCTAGGTTTTTGTAATTTGAACATGGGGTGTTTTTGATTTAGGTGTCTTTTGGTAGTGGTGTGATTTTTTGGCTTTTTGGATGTTCCCAACATAGTAGTGGTTTTAATATTTTTCATTTTTAAGTATTGGGAATAAAATTAAGGTTTGAATGGTTTTGTGGGCTATGATTGCCCATATAGGATGGATTTGGCAAATGTTTTCTTATT
>JAJQQW010000949.1:0-7500 GCA_025583905.1 Ia io | reverse complement strand
AACATTACCCACAATTCAATTATTTGCCTTTTCATTTGCTAAATTAAAGCCATTTCAATTTTAATACAAAAGTTTTAATTGATTGAAATTAATTGGATTTAAATTTTCAATTTTCACTCCCTTCAATCTAAATACTGGGAAAGATCTTTGTTTTTATTTAATGGAAAGTAATAAGTTAAGGTTCAAGATAAAATAACACATTTAGTCCATTGACCCTCATATAAACGATTTCTACAGGCATAATAAGCTTGAGATATGAACACTCCAAAGAAAAAAATTAGATTTTAATTCAATTTTTGAATGTTTATTTAAGATTACATACTTCAGTCAAATAAATTTATTTACATAAACATGTGTTTACATATTTTAATTTATTGTATATATTTTAAAAATATATTTTTAATTGAAAATCAAGAGAAAGAAGGAGAGGAGAGACCAGAAGACATCAAGTGATGAGAGAGAATCACATGGAATCAGCTGCCTCCTGCACACCCACTACTGGGATCGAGCCTGCAACCCGGGCAATGATGCCGTTGAACCTGGATCCGAATCGGGACCCTCAGTCTGCATGCCTAATGCTCTATCCACTGAGCCTAACGGCAAGTACTAAACGTATTTCCTTTTAAAGAAAGGGATCCTATTGTCCCATGAACAAAGAGCTCTTCACATAGCTTTCCACCCTTATCGAGCTTTAATGTGGTGGATACTGACAAATTTACCTCTCCAGAATGACTTTTACATAGAATTCTAGTTCTATATATTCACGAACCTTCTATCAAAGCATTTCAAATGAAATTCCTACATATAGTCTTAAATTCAGTATGACAAAAATGGGACTCGGCATCTTTCCGACAGACCAGCTTCTCAACTTGTCCACTTTCAATAATACCATGATTTCTAGTACAGAACATGTTATTTTTACTCCACCCTTGTAATCAACTCATGTGGGTGATTTCTATTACTTTTTCTTTGGAAATATCTATTATTCTTTCATCTCCATTCTCATTGCCACTATTCTGTCCAGATTACTTCACGTCGTTAGATTACAACAATAGTCACAAGCCCATTTTCCTTACCACTAGACTTTATTTCTTAGAATCCTTCTATATATAGTACTGCCACATATGATTTCCAATAATTCAATTAACTTTGTCAACTTCCACTGTATTTCAAGATGCTGGGGCTATGCTAACTTCATGCCATATCAAGACTAAAATCCTCCTATTGGTTTTCCGGCAAAGGTCCAAATAACTTAAAATAATAATCTATTTGATCCAAATTCAGCCACCTATTGTCTAAGTTTTAAGACAAAGGTTTCAAGTTATTGCATTGTATTTTGACTTAAATTCTCACCCCACAAACCAGGTCCTCTACTTGACAACTCAGTGTATCTTAATTCACAAAGCATACAGGCCCACAAATTTCAAAATAAGACTTTTTTTTATTTTATTTTATTGAGTCGCATTAAGACCAATTTTCTTAATTCCCCGGGTGGGCTGAACGTTCGCCAAAAAGATACTTACGGAAGATTTTGTGTTTGATGTGATATTCCTCAGATGGCTTTTATTGCCCTTCTGCTAGAGTGGTCTGTTTGTCAGGAACTCAGCTCAGAACAGGAACAATGTCTACAGCTTCCAATCTCAAATCCTTTATTCTTGTGGCCTTATGTACCCATGGTATAGGACAGTGTTTAGTGGAGGTGTAACAATTATATGCCCTAGAAAACAGGTTACATAGTAGATCAATACATGGGGAAACTGCTTTGCCATAGGAATCATAATTTAAATAGCCTGTTAAATCATTTGTACTAAAATTGAATATACTTTATACCTGGATTCTGGAAAAACAGAAACCGTTGTCCCGCGAAATATTTTACATAAAAGCTTAGGGCACCTAATTTTTTTAAAAATCACATTATGGTAACAAAGAAAGCCAACTGCTGCAGATTTGATCCACATTTTCTTTGCCTCCTTAATTTCTTAAACTTTTTTTTGGTGTGAATTAGTCTCTAATAAAATTAATCCTAAAGTTTCTAAGAAAAGCTATTCACTGCAAATAAGATAGCTCCCCAGTAAGAAGAAGTCAGAATCATACTATTTCTTAGAGACTCACTTTATAAAGTACTGCTAGCCGAGCCTGGCCATGTGGCTCCGTGTGAGCAATCGCCCTAGTTACCAACGGTCATGATTCGTATTTCCGTGGTTCAGGGCAACATGCCCGGGTTGTGGGCTCTATCCCCAGTAAGTGGCCTGCAGATGTGATGATTCTCCATCAAATGTTTTCTATCTCCTCTGTCTTCTCTTGCCCCTCTGAAGTAAAAAAATAAAATAAAATATTTATTTTAATAAACAAAGAACTGCAGCTGATACTCAATACATGTTTTTTTATTATGGTAATAGTTATTTCTTGAAAAGTGTTTTTTTAACTGTAAGGACTTTTCCTTTCTACCTATAGTCCATCTTCCTCAGACACACAAATAAAGGCCAACATAAAACAAACTATAGTCAGAAAGCTTAGGTGATGATAGATTAGCTAACAACCCTCAAAAAGAAATTATAATAATTTTCAACCGTGCTTTCCCAACTATTTAGACCATCCATGAGGTATCTAACTTTAAAATTTTTAAAAGGTACACTTGTAAGTGTAGCTAAAACTTGGAGGTATGAACGTAAATATGCTAGTATTATAAAAGATAAGAACCTCTATACGTGTGTATCAGTCAAGAACTCCTCAACTACTAGATATAAGCAATGCATTATCTAGCTGGTACTCTTTGTTTCAGAATATATTAAATTTTATCAAAAAGCCATTCTACTGATTTTCAGCACTCAATTGCAATTTATCAAACACGTCTGCTATGTTTAGGGCTGGGCAGAGTACAAAGATAAAAAACATAGTCTCTGCTTATAAGCAGGATATATTCATTGTTCTAAGTTTAGGTATAGAAGCACAAAAGAAAAATGGTAATTTGTGGCTGAAAGAGGAAAAATGAACTAGGAAAAATTCATGCGGTGAGTATAACTAACGATTAGACAGTTGAAGATGAGGAAAGGGTATTGCGTAGGATTATATAACTTGAGCTAGAGGGGTTCGGATGCAAATTAGAATAGTTTGGAAAAAGGAATTTTTCTATTAGCTTAAAAATACTTTGGTATTAATTCACAATCATCCCATATTGGTAAAGGTCCAATCTTACTAGGGCAGTAAAATATCCTTAAAGAAATTTTTCTCAGAGCAACTTTTTCAATAATTTCTCAACTTTAATTTGCTTTAGTTTAAAGAGGCATAGATCCTCTAAATGTTCAAGATAGAATTAAGTAATTTAAAGCCTAGATTTCTTCCAATATTTCCTTTTTTTTAAAGTCCTCACCTGAGTATATGTGGGTTTTTTTCCCTACTGATTCTACAGATGAAGAGAGAGGTGAGAGAGAGAAGAACAGAAGAAAAGAAAGAGTAGGAAAGGGAGAGGGAGAGGGAAGGGGAGGAAAGGGTGGGAGGGAATGGGAAAAGAGCAGAGGGAAAGGGAGAGAAACATCATTACAGTTGCCTACAGTACACTCCCCCACTAGGTATCGAATCCCTAACCCTTTAAGTGCGCAAAGGTGCACTAACCAACAGAGCCTTAAAGGTGGGTCTGTAATCAGTTCATTAATCCCGGCCATCTTCCCACCTTCTGTAAGTCTTCTCCTTATGAGTCTAAGGTCCGCATTTCCTGTGAGCTTCGCTGTACTTTCAAGTCAGCAAGACAGACTTAATAAGTCCACTGATTCTCTAGTTGTTTGTTGAACAAAAGTATTATATTCCTCTAGGCTAAAAGTTCTTTGGCACAGCAGAGACGCCTTTTTTTTTTTTTTTTTTTTTTTAGACTGTAGTGAAATACTGGACAAAGAATAGCACTTAATAATAAAAGATTATCTCACTTAAAAAAAATGCCAAAAACAAAAAAGTTTAAGAAGGGCATTTAAAGTATTTTATAACGATTTTGATGTATGTAAAATTAAATTATATTCACGTCTCATTTATAGAATTATTAAACCTCAATTTATCCACTACAGATTCCCTTACACTATCAAAAAGTAGATTTGCAGAATAAAACAGACCCTACTCTTCCACATGTATGGTAACATAACCTAAGATTTTTTTTCTATGATGGCAAAGTGTACACATACACTTGTCCAGAGGTTTCCGCACATAAATCTACAATATTTTGACTTACCCTTTGCTTTTGTGTTGATGTACTGTCAGTGTACAGAATTATTTGCAAAATAAATATACAGGTGGACAAAAGTAGGTTAACAGTTGTGACTATTAAGTTGTTCTTGTATTATTATTTATTAATTACATTATTATTCATACAAACAACTGTAAAACTGCTCTTGGCCCCACCCTATATTGAAGGCCAACAACTCAGTTCTAGATTATAAAAAATTGGAACAAGACATCCAAATTTAACACTCTTACGTAAAAACTGAACCTGGAGAGACACGCAACTTGGTCAAGGTCCACAACTAACCTTAGCAGAGCCAATTTTTTTAAGTATATGACCTCACGAACTTCTCGTGGGATAGACAATGTAAGCTTCTGTTTGCAATTGTCATTCCTCTGGTAAATAACCAAACATGAAAATTCCACAAAATTAATTAATTTTGTGCGATTTTACGCCATTATAACCTTTTGTTCTGCTTCATTTTCATGGTCTTCTTAACCAGTGAAAAAAGTTTAAGCTTTTTTCTACACCTGCATCTTATCTAATAAGAGGTACATTGATGGACATTGACGGAGATAACGTATAATGAGGCAGAGTGCATCTGGAGACAAAGTGACATTATTGGATTAATAAGCTGTACAACACAATGAGATGAGACTGATATACAAGGAATTTCATTGTCTGAGGCCTTTAAAATGTGAGGACCAAAATTGATAGAAAATATTTAGATTCTTGATGGTCTTGACTCATCAAATAATCTATGGACCATTGTTCACTTCTAATTTATATCACTTGTTTTTCCACATTATTTCTTGTATGAATGCCTTAAATGAATCCTAATTCTAAGTATTGTCTTTAGATATGCCTTTATTAGAAAAAATTTCTTTCCATAGAGAAGCAAATAACAAACCAAAAGCATAGTCTAAAAAGTATTTAATCTAATGGCCATTGTAACTTTTTCTATGACTTCTCATCTTTTCAACTATGATAATCATATATAAAAATATTGAATATTTAAAAGTGGGAACTACTTGAAAAACAGCAGAGAGAGGCCTAAAAATTGGTAAGATTTTGCCTAACAAAAATTCTAAAAATCTGACGTTACCTTTAAACCACACCATGTTACAGAAATCAGTTTAACTCAGTCAATATTATATGAAAAAAGGCTTATTAGGTATCTCCATGGATGGCCATATATGTTTTTTAATTTTCAATGTCCTTTGACATCTATATGGAAATTGTTACTTGAAATATCAGATTCACTAATATGTAATAAAATGTGTATTGTACAAGTGAGTAAATTATAATTATGGAAAATATAGTAAAATAGCATAATTAATGTAAAAAGATTATCAAACTAAGAAAAGATTGAAACAAGATGATAGCTTAGAGATAAAATAGATCTCCCAAAGATGTTTATAATTTAGATGTAATTCTATATTTTGTCTGCAGTCTTGTATTTACTAAAGGTCCATTTTCTCGTTAGATTTTGAAGAGCTTACCAAAGAGTACCATATGCGTGCTTGGAGTGAGGATGACATTCTGATGCAGGGATAATTGCCTTAAAAGACAATACAATCAAGTATGACCTATAATTGTTTAGGCTACTATGTATGGATATGTTGTGCCGGGGCCGTGGCAGGTTTTCTCATGGGATGACTATTACAGTTAAGAGCTGACTGAATTCAAATATCCCATGTATATCTATGGAGCTACGTCATCCCTACAGGAGGACAAGCGGACAACAAACACCATATCCATTGATACTGAAACACACTTCTAAAAGCATGCCTTCTTGCATGGGGACATTAAGTCCCTGATCCTGGATATGATTGAGGAAAAAGTTTGTGCTTGGTATAGTACTAGTGTGGACCAAATACAAACCTCACAATGTAAGAACATTCTTTGTGGAAGGATCAACATCAATTTGTGATTTGTTATATGGCTAATAATGATAATTTTTGTCTCCCCTATCGTCGTTGGCTATAAGACAGAGGATGTTGTGATATAATTATTAAGGAGCATGAGCTCTGCAATCAAACCACCTGATCTTTGAATCCTGCACACCACTTACTAGTTGGACATTAAGCCATACTATTTTCGCCCTTGACGCATATTTCCTACCTATTACATTGATGAAAGAACTGAGTGTACCGGGTTTCCCTCATAAGATGGGATAGGAGAATTAAATAATGGTTATTAAAATTTCAGTGGGCAAAGGATTGACACAATTAATGTGTTAGTTGTTTACTTTCTATCATTTATAGCCAGCACCTAAAGCTTGAGTGGTTTCTATATGCACATAAAAAAAAAATCCCACAACCCTATGGTGTAGGTTGTGTAAGCTGATTTTTGATTGCTTTGGTTAATTTTCTCACTAAATACTAGAGGCTATCTATAGATATAAAAGCCTAAGTGACCATTTATGACCAGTTGCTATGAAAAGAAGAACGCACTGACCAAACAGGGGGCAGACGCTCAAAGAACGTAGGGAGCTGCCCCTTGGTGGTTCAGTGCCTCCCACAGGGGATGGGCCAACCTCCCGAGGCCCTTCAATCTCCCGCTGGGGGGGAGGGGGTCCCCCAGCCCCCCCCCCCGCCCCTCCCCCTTGGCTGTCTGGTCCACCCCCTCCTATGGTCCTCATCGCTCCCCTCTCCCTCCTCCTCGTTCCCCAGCGCCCCACCCCAAGAACGGGGGCTGAGATGGCCCCGGAATCACCGGCAGGCTTGCGGAACCCCACCCGTGCACAAATGTCTGCACCGTGCCTCTATTAAAATAAACAATAACAGACTTATTGATTGGCCTATTTCTCCAGAGGGGGCAAATAAACATTGAATACATGTGTACCCGCCGTGTGGTGATTTTCTCGGATTATATTTAAACAAATTCTCTCTCTCATATCAAATAAAAATCTCATGTAATTTTGGAAGAGTAACTGTAGTCTGAAAAGTACTTGACTGTAAAAACTAAGAAGCCTGCATTAAGAATTTGTTTTCGATAATAGATGTCAAGTCTTTTCAGCCAAGCCAAGGCATTGTCTAATCAAGTCTCAACATGATTTGGGTTCATGACTGGAAATGATATAGTCGAATGAGTTACTTACCTTCATATCTGATGCCAGAATCACTAGAAGACCCACTAAACTGCCGAATTTCAGAGTGTGAATGATGTTCCTGGGAATAGACCCCCCCTTAATAAGTAGTATGAGCTGAAGCACCTAGTATGTGCCCTAGTAAGGATAGAAAAGCTCCAATTGAAACTGAATTCCCTTGTAATTTACTACAGTAAGGAGA
>JAJQQW010001389.1:0-40984 GCA_025583905.1 Ia io | reverse complement strand
TGGCATAATATTAGAAATACACTACAATAAAAACATTCCAAAAAATTCAAACACTTGGAAACTGAATAGCATGTCACTAAACAATGATTGGGTTATCAATGAGATCAAAGAAGAAATTAAAAAACATCCTGGAGACTAATGACAATAAAAACACAACATTGCAAATCCTATGGGACACAATGAAAGCAGTCCTGAGAGGGAAATGTATAGTTCTACAGGCCTACCTCAAAAAACAAGAAAAAAATGGTAATAGATCATCTAACTCAACAACTCAAAGAATTAGAAAGGGAGCAACAAGAAAAGCCCACAGTGAGCAGAAGAAAGGAAATAATAAAGATCAGAGCAGAAATGAATGACATAGAGACCAAAAAAAACAATACACAAGATCAACAAAACCAAGAGCTGGTTCTTTGAAAGGATAAACAAGATTGATGAACCTCTAGCCAGGCTCACCAAGAAGCAAAGAGAGAGGACCCAAATAAACAAAATCAGAAATGAAAGAGGTGAAATAACAACAGACCCCACAGAAATTGTCAAAAAAATACTATGAACAACTCTACTCCAACAAACTAGACAACCTGGAGGAAATGGACACATTCCTAGAAAAACACAACCTTCCAAAACTTACTCAGGAAGAGACTAAAAATCTCAATAGGCTGATAACTATGGAAGAAATTGAAGCAGTTATCAAAAAGCTTCCAGCAAACAAAAGCCCGGGGCCAGACGGCTTCACAGGGGAGTTTTATAAAACGTTCAAGGAAGAGCTAAAACCTATCCTCCTCAGACTATTCCAGAAAATTCAAGAAGAAGGAACACTTCCAAGCTCCTTCTATGAAGCCAGCATCACCCTAATACCAAAACCAGATAAAGATAACACAATGAAAGAGAATTACAGGCCCATATCCCTCATGAACATAGATGCCAAAATCCTCAACAAAATTCTAGCAAATCGCTCCAGCAGTACATCAGAAAGATCATACACCACGACCAAGTAGATTTTATCCCTGGGATGCAAGGATGGGTATAATATTCGCAAATCAATAAACGTGATACATCACATAAACAAATTGAGACATAAAAACCATATAGTCATATCAATTGATGCAGAAAAAGCATTTGACAAAATCCAACACCCTTTCTTGATAAAAACTCTCAGCAAGCTGGGAATAGAAGGATCATACCTCAACATAATAAAAGCCATATATGACAAACCCACAGCCAACATCATACTCAATGGGCAAAAGCTAAAACCATTTCCCCTAAGAACAGGAACAAGACAGGGATGCCCACTCTCACCACTCCTGTTCAACATAGTGTTGGAAATACTAGCCATTGCAATCAGACAAGAAGAAGAAATAAAAGGCATCCAAATTGGAAAAGAAGAAGTAAAACTGTCCTTATTTGCAGATGAAATGATACTGTACATAGAAAACCCTAAAGACTCCATCAAAAAATTACTAGACTTAATAAATGAATTTGGCAGAGTAGCAGGATACAAAATAAATGCTAAGAAATCTATGGCATTTCTATACACCAATAATGAACTTACAGAAAGAGAGACCAAAAAAGCAATCCCATTTACCATTACACCAAAAAAAATTAAGATACCTAGGAATAAACTTAACTAAGGAGGTAAAAGACCTATACGTGGAAAACTACACAACACTGAAAAAAGAGATAGAGGAAGACATAAACAGATGGAAGAACATACCATGTTCATGGATTGGTAGAATCAACATCATCAAAATGTCCATACTACTCAAAGCAATCTATAATTTCAATGCACTTCCCATTAAAATACCAACGGCATACTTCACAGACCTAGAACGAACTTTCCAAAAATTCATTTGGAATAAAAAAAGACCCCAAATAGCCACAGCAATCCTGAGAAAGAAGAACGAAGTAGGTGGGATCTCCATACCAGATTTCAAGCTGTATTACAAAGCCACTGTTCTCAAAATGCCTGGTATTGGCACAAGAACAGACATATAGCTCAATGGAATAGAATAGAGAACCCAGAAATCGATCCAAATCACTATGCTCAATCAATATTTGACAAAGGAGGCATGAACATACAATGGAGTAAAGACAGTCTCTTCAACAAATGGTATTGGGAAAATTGGACAGATACATGCAAAAAAATGAAACTAGACCACCAACTTACACCATACACAAAAATAAAACTCAAAATGGATCAAGGACCTAAACATAAGACAGGAAACCATAAAAATACTAGAGGAATCTACAGGCAGAAAAATCTCTGACATATGCCAAAAGAACTTCTTCGCTGATACTGCTCCTAGGGCAATGGAAGCTAAAGAGAAAATAAACAAATGGGACTACATCAAAATAAAAAGCTTTTACACAGCAAAGGAAACCATCAATAAAACAACAAGAAAGCCCACTACATGGGAGAACATATTTGCCAATGATGTCAACGATAAGGGTTTAATCTCCAACATTTACAGGGAAATCATGCAGCTTAACAAAAAGAAGATAAAAACAACCCAATCAAAAAATGGGCATCTGATCTAAATAGACACTTTTTGAAAGAAGACAGAAGGAAGTCCAAGAGACATATGAAAACCTGCTCTAATTCACTAATCATTAGAGAGATGCAAATCAAAACAACAATGCGGTACCATCTCACACCTGTCAGAATGGCCATTATCAACAAGTCAACCAATGACAAGTGCTGGCGAGGATGTGGTGAAAAAGGAACCCTAGTGCACTGCTGGTGGGAATGCAGACTCGTGCAGCCACTGTGGAGAACACTATGGAGTTTCCTTAAAAAACTAAAAATAGAACTCCCATTTGACCCAGTGATGCCACTTCTAGGAATATATCCCAAGAAACTGTAAATATCAATCAGAAAGGATTTATTCACCCCTATGTTCATAGCAGCACAATTCACCATAGCTAAGATTTGGAAACAGCCTAAGTGCCCATCAGCAGATGAGTGGATTAAAAAACTGTGGTACATCTACACAATGGAATACTACGCTGTGGTAAAAAAGAAGGAGCTCTTACCATTTGCAACAATATGGATGGAGATGGAGAATATTATTCTTAGTGAAATTAGCCAGGCAGAGAAAGATAAATATCACATGATCTCACGCATTTGTGGAATATAATGAACAACATAAACTGATGGGGGGAAAAATAGATCCAGAAACAGAGAAACATCAATCAGAACATCAAACCTCAGGGAAGAAATTGTGAGGTAATCAGAAACCCAAGAATGCCTGAGAACGCCTTTCTAGCCATGCTAGCAAACATCAGATGTACGGTAATTTTACCTGGGACAAGAGGGTAAGTATTTTGACTTTATGTTCCTGACCCCTCATGGGTAAGACCCCTTACATGGGCTGATCCCCTGATTAATGTAGTTACCAATAATACCAAACACCCTGGACATCCAGGAGGTCCATGGGTGGGGCAAGAAAGTATAAATACACAGGGGTCTCCACCCAGCTTCCCTTTTGTATGACACGAAATCAAAATAATGCCCCTTTGTGTGTACAATTAAAGAGAGGTTTCTGGCTTGTGTGGACACCAAAAAAAGGGTGTCACTATTATCACTACGTGCCCCCGGTAGAGGTGCAGAAAATGTAACTAAGACCTTGTCTATATAAAAAGAAATAGACAGCCGGTTTGAAAGGGAATTCCCATGGACTAGAACAAAGAATATCCTTGCATGATATTATTCTATACTGTCATTAAAATTTTTCCCAGATTTGGAACACCCCAAGTACTTGTAATAGTTCCTCGCACCCTAGGGGATAAAAAAAAAAAAAAAAAGTCATCTGTTTGGTGCTTGGAGACAAACTTAACACATCTCTTCATACTTTAGAATTACTTCAGCACAATATACAATTATCCCAAGCAAATGTACAAACTACTTCTTTGAATGTCTGGCAGCAATTTAAAAAGGACATGTAAGGATTTAATCCTTTTCATTGTGTAGAGGGCCTCCTGGGAAGGCACCTGAGCATTCTATATTGGTCCCTCTTACCCTTTAGGCCAAGAGAGACCCTCTTCTCACAATTCAATTTCTCACAGCTGTTGCATTTGCTCTCTGTTCATGTCGAGGTTGAAGTCTCGTGATGACGGGTGCCATGGATCTGTCTCTCACCCAGTGGGGCAAACTGAGCCCTCCCTGGAGAAGAAACCCGGGTTCCAAAAGATATGTGATCAGTGCTGGGGCCCCGCCAGCAGGCGAGGGGATCCCATGGCAGGTGCTGGGCATGGAGGCCACGGGGCATAGGCTACCAAGGAGACAAAACTGAACCTCACATCACCCTGCTTGGCCCCGGAGGATGGCTGGTTAGCCAGAGACGTGTAAGATTCCTCAAGGAAGGAACAACCTAAGACAGGCACAGTCGCAGAGGGGCCATCAGGAGAGAATTTGGGGATCAACAGAGGTGGGGCACAGACCCTCACCCCCACAACATTGCAGGGGCCTGAACCCTAGCCCCTTCTGAGGGAGGTCTCCTGCCCCCATGGCTGCTTCGTGCTTCCCATGCCCAGCTCAGATAAGGACCCAGATGACCGACAGAGACTTGGCCGACAGCAGCTTCCCTCTCACTCCAACAAGAATTGTTTGAGTTGTCTTGTACCCATGGTGTGGCGAAGTGGGTTTACGATATCTAAATCCAGCCTACCACCAGGAATGCTCAGGACCTACTCAAGAAGGCAAATAATCCCTTCCACCAATATTTATAGGGTAAAATAAGATTGTTGTTAGAGTAATAAATCTGACAGTAAAATAGTAGTCAAGTTTTCAGGCAAATTTAAATTGGCTAGTTGAAACAAGCGAATATTCTAGAAAAATTAATTGTACTGGACAACAAGGTGTTCCTAAAGTGTTAACTAAAATCTTTATTGGTACTTCATCTCATGATAAAATTGTGCACCATGTAAAGAACCTAAAACAGTAATATTATAGTGCAAAAAATTAAAATTTAAAAGCCATCAAGACTACATTATAAAATTTTCAAAAGCCTCCTACCATTTTAATCAAAAAAGGAGGGGATGGTAGAGGAATATCATGTAAGGAAAAATATCCTGTAAGTAAATTACATCTAGAAAATTAATACTTTAGAAAATTAATTGTAAGGGTAAAAGCAAGACACCCAGGAAAAACACACAAGGTGACAAAACAAGCCAGAGGAAAATAATTTGGGCAAAAAATGAAAAAGGATCCCCAGTCAAATTTATAGAAAATATTCCTTTATTAACTTTTGGTCGAGAATATGTTTGTATATTTTCAGAAAACAACTCCGAGACCATGTGGATTCCAGCAACAGAGAGGAATCGACAGGACTACTCCAGCCATGAAGACAGAAGAGAAGCAGTCCAGAGACGGAAGACGCTGATGTGGCCTTCCCATACTAGCAGTTAACAGCTGTGCATCACTGCAGGTTGCCCAGGACCAAACCACACAGAGTCAGACCTGCATTACCACCATTTGTCCACCATCCAGAACTGAAATGTCATTGCTGACATGTACACATAAGGAACTGTTGGACATTGAAATTGGGTCTCAAAAGAACTGTTGACCCAGAAAGAAACACACTACACACTGATTCATTTGCCTGTCACCATAAACATTATTGCTTGTCTCATTTTCGGTTCTTATAAGTGTATTTCTAATAGCACATGATCTCACTCATCTAGGGGAAACAATGAACAACATAGACTGATGAACAAGAACAGACCCAGAAACAAGGAGGCATGGATCAGACTGTCGGGCCTCAGGGGGAGGGTAGGGAAGGGTGGGGGCAAAGGGGAGAGATCAACCAAAGGACTTGTGTGCAAGCATATGAGCCTAACCAGTGGTTAAGGACAACACGGGGGTGGGGGGCATGTGTGGGGAGGGGTGAGGGATGGGAATGGGGGGGATGAGGACAAATATGTGATACCTAAATCAATAAATTTAAAAAAAATGATGATAAAAAAAAAAAAAAAAAATAAACTACTCTGTGAACTAGAGAAGCTATATAAACTTGTCTCTCAACTTTTTTCCAGCTTAATGCTACTTTTCAGTGAATTGTAGTACTTTCAAAGACTGGTTTAATGTGCACTTGCTCTAGTTCAAGATTTCTAGACTATAGATTTACATTTTGATGTCTTTTCCACTTGTCCTATCACAATTCTGTTCCATTCACTATTATTTGCTCTGAATTACTAGTGGTTCCTTGCAGTGTCCTATAATTGGCCTGCTCCTGTTCTTTTGGGTCTTCCCCACATGTACAAACAACTTTGTACACTCTTCTCTGAACTTGACAAGCTGTATACACTTGTCTCTCAACTGTTGTACAGTTGAATGCTACTTTGCAGTGAATTCTATTTCTTTCAAAGACTGGTTTAATGTGCACTTGCTCTATTTCAAGGATTTCTGCAGGGAACAACATCATTTCTAGACTATAGTCCTACATTTTGATGTCTTTGCCAGTTGTTCTCTCACAATTCAGTCATATTCATTGTTATTTGCTCTGAATTACTACTGGTTTCTTGCAGTGTCCTATAATTGGCTTTCTGCTCTACATATGGGACTTCACCACATGTAAAAACAACTTTATACACTCCTCTGTGAACTTGAGAAGCTATATAAACTTGTCTCTCAAATGTTTTACATTTTAATGCTACTTTTCAGTGAATTCTAGTTGTTTCAAAGTCGGTTTAATGTGCACTTTGCTCTATTTAAAGGGTTTTCTGCAGTGTACAAAGATCTTTCTATACTACAGACTTACATTTTGATGGCTTTTCCACGTGTTCTATCACAATAATGTTATATTCATTGTTATTTGCTCTGAATTACTAATGGTTCCTTGCAGTGTCCTATAATTGGCCTTCTCCTGTACTTTTGGGAATTCCTCACATGTACAAACAACTTTGTACACTCTTCTCTGAACTTTAGAAGCTATATACACTTTTCTCTCAACTGTTGTACAGCTCAATGCTACTTTGCAGTGAATTCTAGTGGTTTCAAAGACTGGTTTAATGTGCACTTGCTCTATTCAAGAATTTCTGCAGGGTACAACATCCATTCTAGACTATAGACTTACATTTTGATGTCTTTTCCACTTGTTCTCTCACAATTCATTTATATTCATTGTTTTATTTTTTTTTCAGGTTTGAACGTATAAGCTATCTTTTTTTTTTAAATTCTTTATTGATTCAGGTGTCACATATTTGTCCTCATCCCCCCATTCCCATCCCACACCCCTTCCCACGGATGCCCCAACCCCCTGTTGAACTTAACCATTGGTTACGCTCATATGCATGCACACAAGTCCTTTGGTTTATCTCTCCCCCCTCCCCCCCCCCACCCTCCCCTATCTTCCCTCTCAGGCCCGATAGTCCGATCGATGCCTCCTTGTTTCTGGTTCTGTTCTTGTTCATCAGTCTATGTTGTTCATCATTTCCCCTAGATGAGCAAGATCATGTGTCACTAGAGATATACTTATAAGAACTGAATGTGAGACGAGCAATAATAGTTATGCTGACAGGCAAATGAATCAGTCTGTAGTGAGTTTCTTTCTGGACCAACAGTTCTTTTGAGACCCAATATCAATGTCCACCAGTTCCTTATGTGTACATGTCAGTACTGACCCCTCAGCTATGGATGGTGGACAAATGGTGGTAATGCAGGTCCAACACCCTCTGTTTTGGTCTTGGCTGGACCCAGGGGCATGGCTTCACCCGGACTCAGGGGCACGTGGCCTCACCCGGGCCCAGGGGGCACATGGCCTCCCCTGGACCCGGGTGCGTGTGGCCTCACCCGGACCCAGGACCCAGCCTCACCCGGATCCAGGGGCACACGGCCTCACTCGGACCCGGGATGATCCAGCTTCACCTGGACCCAGGGGCGCGTGGCCTCACCCGGACCCAGGGGCACATGGCCTCACCTGGACCCGGGATGCTCCAGCTTCATCCGGACCCAGGGGCGCGTGGCCTCACCCGGATCCAGGGGCGCGTGGCCTCACCCGGACCCAGGGGCACGTGGCCTCTCCTGGGCCCAGGGGCGCGTGTCCTCTCCTGGACCCAGGGGCGCGTGGCCTCACCCGGATCCAGGGGTGCACGGCCTCACCCAGACCCAGGGGTGTGAGGCCTCACCTAGACCCAGGGGTGTGTGACCACACCCGAGCCCAGGGGCACGCAGCCTCGCCCGGACCCGGGATCCAGCCTCTCCCGGACCCAGGGGCGCGTGGCCTCACCCGGACCCAGGGGTGTGTGGCCTCACCCGGACCCAGGGGCGTGTGGCCTCTCCCAGACCCAGGGGCGCGTGGCCTCACCCAGACCCAGGTGCACGAGGCCTCACCCGGACCCGGGATCCAGCTTCAACCGGACCCAGGGGCGCGTGGCCTCACCCGGACCCAGGGGTGCGTGGCCTCTCCCAGACCCATGGTCGCGTGGCCTCACCCGGATCCAGGGGCGCACGGCCTCACCCGGACCCAGGGGTGTGAGGCCTCACCTAGACCCAGGGGTGTGTGACCACACCCCGAGCCCAGGGGCATGCAGCCTCGCCCGGACCCGGGACCCAGCCTCTCCCGGACCCAGGGGCGTATGGCCTCACCCGGACCCGGGATCCAGCCTCACCCAGACACAAGGGCGCGTGGCCTCACCCGGACCCAGGTGCGCAAGGCCTCACCCGGACCCGGGACCCAGCCTCTCCTGGATCCAGGGGCACACGGCCTCACCCGGGCCTGGGATACAGCTTCACCCGGACCCAGGGGCGCATGGCCTCACCCGGACCCAGGGGTGCGTGGCCTCTCCCAGACCCAGGGTCGCATGACCTCACCCGGACCCATGGGCGCGCGGCCTCTTCCGGACCCGGGACCCAGCGGGGTTTCGTCTTCTTGATCCCAATTCCTGTTGGTCAATTCCCTCTCAGCAATTCCTTCGGCCATTTTCTCAAAGCACCAGGGCGGCTGCCGCAGAACTCGTTGGGCTGCGGGCTCGGCGAAGCTCCGGTGTGCCCGGTGCGCGGTGGCGGGCTGGTCCGGGGTCACTGTGTCGGCCCTTGGGTCTGCAGCGGTGGCCAGTCGCTGAACGTGCGCACCTGGCTGCTTCCGGGGCGTTGAAATTCTTGAAGGACTCGGAGGTCAGCAAGCATGGAGTCTCCCACCCCATGTCTCTCAGGGGCTCGTCTGTCCGTGCTTGGCAGCGAGTGGAGCAATCCCCTCAGCCGGAGACCGCCGGGGGAACTGCGCCGAGCACGTTCCAGGCTGCCATTGTGTCGCCTGAGCCGTAGTTCTTTAAAGTGTGATCTTTGGGTCACCGGCATCAGCATCACCCCGTGTACCCCTCTCTTTTATTCTAGTTGTAGAGCATCTGCTCAGCCAGCCCTCCGGTAGTTCTGGATGGTGTCTGCTCTGCTCTCATCTCATAGTCTCAAAATTGTTGTGGTAGGCAACAATCAGGCTTCCGCCCTATGCCTCCATCTTGGTCCTCCTTTGTATAGTTAAGTCTTGATTGTTGTTGGTGTCTCTGGGAGGAATTGTCCTCCTGGCCAATTGTCCGTGAGGACCCTCTGTGTCTATAAAGGAAGAGTTTCTGTGCAGGAGACACGTTTATGGGCCGGATCTTATTGCAGCAAGGCTTTGGCGCTCTCTGAGTCTGCCTCTTGAATGTGTCCCTTATGCGAGTGGTTGAAATCTGCTGTCATCTCACACCGACCACTAGATGCCCTCATTTATGGGTCTCCAATGGAGTGTATGTCAGCTACTGCCTGAGGCCACTCAGCAGGAATTACAGCAAAAACTGCAGTTTCCTCCTCCTGTCTAAGCGGCCCTGGAGCAGTCCGACTAGAACCGCAGTTCATCTGGTCAAGCTGCCACAGGGCAGGCCACCCACATGCAAAAGCCGCTGCTTGGAGCCCAGGTGGGCCTGCAAAACGTGCGGGGCGGGTCTGCAAAACGTGCGGGGCGGGTCCCAGGCCGGGGCGGGTCTCAGGGCGGGGCGGGGTCTCAGGGCGGGGCGGGGTCTCAGGGCGCCACCAGGCCATGGCGTGGCGAACCGCAATGGCTGCAAGTCTGCTTTCTGCTCTCCACGTTTCTAAGCCCCCTTGTTCCGCACTCCAGCGCAGCAAACACTGATTGCTGGGCGCACCTCCGCAAGGAAGTTACTCCCACTCTCCGACACGAAGGCCGAGAGTCCAGCCTCTCCCCGCAGGTGTCTGGGTCTCCCGCGAGTCCCCAGAAGCTGGATTTCAGGGTGATGGGGAGCTAATCTCCCCTAGGGTTGGAAAAAAAGCCGCACGTCCCTTCCCCCGCCACCAGTCCGACCCACGCGCCTCCACACCTTATCCCTTCCGAGTTTGCTCTGTCCTCTTCCCTCTTAGCTGTAAATCCACCCTTCAGCCAGCTCTCCTGTGGTTCTGGGTGGCAGACGCTCTGTCCTCCAGTTGTATTTTGGAAATTGCTGTGCGCGGCGCAGTTTATTTGTTTAACTTTGCTGCCTTCTTGGTTCTCCTCTCTCAAAATGGCTAAAGGACTTGAAATCCTAAAAAATCCTCCAAGTCGGTGTCTGCGGCCTCCAGGGCCCCGAGGATCTCACTGGGCAGCTCGGCCAGGTCGGTGACGCGGATGGGCCCGTCCTGCAGAAAGATGGTCTCTTCCTTCACCGAGAGCCACTGCGCCGAGTCCGCGGCCGCCGCCGCCGCCATAACAGCTGCCGCGGCCGCCACCATAGCAGCTGCCATGGCCGCCCACGAGCTCATGGCCCTGGCTGAGGTGCTGACTGAGAGGAGCAGCCGCCCGGCCTGGGGAGACAGGAGAAGGAGTCACCGCGCTCACCAGTCCATATTTTAGTTGTATTTCCGAAACTGCCATGCGAGGCAACAGATCAGCCGTTCAACTCCGCCGCCATCTTCCAGAGCCGTAGATTTTAAAGTGAGATCTTTGGCTCACCGGCATCAGCGTCATCCCGCGTCCCCCTCTCTTTTACTCTAGTTGTAGAGCATCTGCTCAGCCAGCCCTCTGGTAGTACTGGATGGTGTCCGTTCTGTTTTCTAGTTGTAGTTTCAAAATTGTTGTGGTAGGCAACAATCAGGCGTCTGCCCTATGCCGCCATCCTGGTCCTCTCTATATTCATTGTTAATGGCTCTGAATTACTACTGGTTTCTTGCAGTGTCCTAAAACTGGCCTTTTCCTCTACTTAGGGGACTTAACCACATTTACAAAGCACTTTATAAACTACTCTGTGAACTAGAGAAGCTATATAAACTTGTCTCTCAACTTTTTTCGAGCTTAATGCTACTTTTCTGTGAATTCTAGTACTTTCAAAGACTGGTTTAATGTGCACTTGCTCTAGTTCAAGATTTCTGCAGTGTACAACTTCCTTTCTAGTCTATAGACTTACATTTTGATGTCTTTTCCACTTGTCCTATCACAATTCTGTTCTATTCACTATTATTTGCTCTGAATTACTAGTGGTTCCTTGCAGTGTCCTATAATTGGCCTGCTCCTGTACTTTTGGGTCTTCCCCACATGTAGAAACAACTTTGTACACTCTTCTCTGAACTTGAGAAGCTATATACACTTTTCTCTCAACTGTTTTACAGTTAAATGCAACTTTTAGTGAATTCTATTGTTTTCAAAGACTGGTTTAATGTGCACTTGCTCTATTTCAAATATTTCTACAGGGTACAACATCCATTCTAGACTATAGACTCACATTTTGATGTCTTCCACTCTTGTCTCACAATTCAGTTATATTCATTGTTATTGGCTCTGAATTACTACTGGATTCTGGCAGTGTCCTATAACTGGCCGTATGCTCTATTTATGGGACTTAACTACATTTACAAACAACTTTACAAACTCCTCTGTGAACTAGAGAAGCTATATAAACTTCTCTCAACTTTTTTCCAGTTTAATGCTACTTTTCAGTGAATTCCAGTGCTTTCAAAGACTGGCTTCATGTGCACTTGCTCTATGTCAAGGATTTCTGCAGTGTGCTAAGACCTTTCTAGATTATAGACTTACATTTTGATGTCTTTTCCACTTGTTCTAGCACAATTCTTTTCTATTCACCATTATTTCCTCTGAATTACTAGTGGTTCCTTGCAGTGTCCTATAATTGGCCTTCTGCTCTACTTGTGGGACTTCCCCACATGTACAAACAACTTTGTCCACTCTTCTCTGAACTTTAGAAGCTATATACACTTGTCTCTCAACTGTAGTACAGTTGAATGCTACTTTGCAGTGAATTCTATTGCTTTCAAAGACTGGTTTAAAGTCCACGTTCTCTATTTCAAGGATTTCTGCATGGAACAACATCCTATCTAGACTATAGACTTACATTTTGAAGTCTTTGCAGTTGTTCTCTCACAATTCAGTCATATTCATTGTTATTTGCTCTGTATTACTACTCATTTCTTGCAGTGGGCTATAATTGGCTTTCTGCTCTACATATGGGACTTCACCACATGTAAAAACAACTTTATACACTCCTCTGTGAACTAGAGAAGCTATATAAACTTGACTCTCAAATGTTTTACAGTTTAATGCTCCTTTTCAGTGAAATCTAGTTGTTTCAAAGTCTGGTTTAATGTGCACTTTGCTCTATTTAAAGGGTTTTCTGCAGTGTACAAAGATCTTTCTATACTACAGACTTACATTTTGCTGTCTTTTCCACTTGTTCTCTCACAATTCAGTTTATTCATTGTTATTGACTCTGAATTACTACTCGTTTCTTGCAGTGTCCTATAACTGGCTGTCTGCTCTATTTATGGGACTTAACCACATTTACAAACAACATTATAAACTACTCTGTGAACTAGAGAAGCTATATAAACTTGTCTCTCAACTTTTTTCCAGCTTAATGCTACTTTTCAGTGAATTCTAGTACTTTCAATACTGGTTTAATGTGCACTTGCTCTAGTTCAAGATTTCTGCAGTGTACAACATCCTTTCTAGACTATAGACTTACATTTTGATGTCTTTTCCACTTGTCCTATCACAATTCTGATATATTCACTATTATTTGATCTGAATTACTAGTGGTTCCCTGCAGTGTCGTATAATTGGCCTTCTCCTGTACTTTTGGGAATTCCTCACATGTACAAACCACTTTGTGCACTCTTCTCTGACCTTGAGAAGCTATATACACTTTTCTCTCAACTGTTGTACAGCTCAATGCTACTTTGCAGTGAATTCTATTGCTTTCAAAGACTGGTTTATTGTGCACTTCCTCTATTTCAAGGATTGATGCAGTGTATAACATCCTTTCTAGACTATAGTCTTACGTTTTGATGTCACTTCCTCTTTTCTCTCACAACTCTGTTATATTCATTATTATTTGCTCTAAATTACTAGCGGTTGTTTGCAGTGTCCTATTATTGGCCTTCTGCTATAATTATGGGACTTCCCCACATGTACAAACAACTTTGTACACTCTTCTCTGAACTTGAGAAGCTATATACACTTGTCTCTCAACTGTTGTACAGTTCAATGCTACTTTGCAGTGAATTCTAGTGGTTTCAAAGACTGGATTAATGTGCACTTGCTCTATTTCAAGAATTTCTGCAGGGTACAACATCCATTCTAGACTATAGACTTACATTTTGATGTCTTTTCCACTTGTTCTCTCACAATTCATTTATATTCATTGTTAATGGCTCTGAATTACTACTGGTTTCTTGCAGTGTCCTAAAACTGTCCTTTTCCTCTACTTATGGGACTTAACCACATTTACAAAGCACTTTAGAAACTACTCTGTGAACCTGAGAAGCTATATAAACTTGTCTCTCAACTTTTTTCCACCTTAATGCTACTTTTCAGTGAATTCTAGTACTTTCAAAGACTGGTTTAATGTGCACTTGCTCTCATTCAAGATTTCTGCAGTGTACAACATCCTTTCTAGACTATAGACTTACATTTTGATGTCTTTTCCACTTGTCCTATCCCAATTCTGTTCTATTCACTATTATTTGCTCTGAATTACTAGTGGTTCCGTGCAGTGTCCTATAATTGGCCTGCTCCTGTACATTTGGGTCTTCCCCACATGTACAAACAACTTTGTACACTCTTCTCTGAAAATGACAAGCTATATACACTTGTCTCTCAACTGTTGTACAGTTCAATGCTACTTTGCAGTGAATTCTATTTCTTTCAAAGGCTGGTTTAATGTGCACTTGCTCTATTTCAAGGATTTCTGCAGGGAACAACATCCTTTCTAGACTATAGACCTACATTTTGATGTCTTTGCCAGTTGTTCTCTCACAATTGAGTCATATTCATTGTTATTTGCTCTGAATTACTACTGGTTTCTTGCAGTGTCCTATAATTGGCTTTCTGCTCTACATATGGGACTTCACCACATGTAAAAAAAAACTTTATACACTCCTCTGTGAAACTTGAGAAGCTATATAAAACTTGTCTCTCAAATGTTTTACATTTTAATGCTACTTTTCAGTGAATTCTAGTTGTTTCAAAGTCGGTTTAATGTGCACTTTGCTCTATTTAAAGGGTTTTCTGCAGTGTGCAAAGATCATTCTATACTACAGACTTATATTTTATTGTCTTTTCCACTTGTCTTCTCACAATTCTGTTCTATTCACTATTATTTGCTCTGAATTACTAGTGGTTCCTTGCAGTGTCCTATAATTGGCCTTCTGCTCTAATCATGCAACTTCCCCACATATACAATCAACTTTGTACACTCCTCCCTGAACTCGTGCAGCTATATACACTTATCTCCCAACTGTTGTACGGTGGAATACTACTTTGCAGTGAATTCTTTTGGTTTCAAACACTGGTTTAATGTGCACTTGCTATATTTCAAGGATTTCGGCAGTATATAACATCCTTTCTGGACTATAGACTTGCATTTTGATGTCTTTTCCACTTCTTCCATCACAATTCTGTGTCTCTATTCACTATTATTTGCTCTGAATTACTAGTGGTTCCTTGCAGGGTCCTATAATTGGCCTTCTACTGTACTTTTGGGACTTCCCCACATGTACAAACAACTTTGTCCACTCTTCTCTGAACTTGAGAAGCTATATACACTTGTCTCTCAACTGTTGTACAGTTGAATGCTACTTTGCAGTGAATTCTATTGCTTTCAAACACTGGTTTAATGTCCACGTACTCTATTTCAAGGATTTCTGCATGGAACAACATCCTTTCTAGACTATAGACTTACATTTTGAAGTCTTTGCCAGTTGTTCTCTCACAATTGAGTCTTATTCATTGTTATTTGCTCTGAATTACTACTGGTTTCTTGCAGTGGGCTATAATTGGCTTTCTGCTCTACATATGGGACTTCACCACATGTAAAAACAACTTTATACACTCCTCTGTGTACTTGAGAAGCTATATAAACTTGTCTCTCAAATGTTTTACAGTTTAATGTTCCTTTTCAGTGAATTCTAGTTGTTTCAAAGTCTGGTTTAATGTGCACTTTGCTCTATTTAAAGGGTTTCTGCAGTGTACAAAGATCTTTCTATACTACAGACTTACATTTTGATGGCTTTTCCACTTGTTCAATCACAATAATGTTATATTCATTGTTATTTGATCTGAATTACTAGTGGTTCCTTGCAGTGTCGTATAATTGGCCTTCTCCTGTACTTTTGGGAATTCCTCACAGGTACAAACCACTTTGTGCACTCTTCTCTGACCTTGAGAAGCTATATACACTTTTCTCTCAACTGTTGTACAGCTCAATGCTACTTTGCAGTGAATTCTATTGCTTTCAAAGACTGGTTTATTGTGCACTTCCTCTATTTTAAGGATATATGCAGTGTATAATATCCTTTCTAGACTATAGTCTTACGTTTTGATGTCACTTCCTCTTTTCTCTCACAATTCTGTTATATTCATTATTATTTGATCTGAATTACTAGCAGTTGTTTGCAGTGTCCTATTATTGGCCTTCTGCTATAATTATGGGACTTCCCCACATGTACAAACAACTTTGTACACTCTTCTCTGTACTTGAGAAGCTATTTACACTTTTCTCTCAACTGTTGTACAGTTCAATGCTACTTTGCAGTGAATTCTAGTGGTTTCAAAGACTGGATTAATGTGCACTTGCTCTATTTGAAGAATTCCTGCAGGGTACAACATCCATTCTAGACTATAGACTTACATTTTGATGTCTTTTCCACTTGTTCTCTCACAATTCATTTATATTCATTGTTAATGGCTCTGAATTACTACTGGTTTCTTGCAGTGTCCTAAAACTGTCCTTTTCCTCTACTTATGGGACTTAACCACATTTACAAAGCACTTTAGAAACTACTCTGTGAACCTGAGAAGCTATATAAACTTGTCTCTCAACTTTTTTCCAGCTTAATGCTACTTTTCAGTGAATTATAGTACTTTCAAAGACTGGTTTAATGTGCACTTGCTCTAGTTCAAGATTTCTGCAGTGTACAACATCCTTTCTAGACTATAGACTTACATTTTGATGTCTTTTCCACTTGTCCTATCACAATTCTGTTCTATTCACTATTATTTGCTCTGAATTACTAGTGGTTCCTTGCAGTGTCCTATCATTGGCCTGCTCCTGTACTTTTGGGTCTTCCCCACATGTACAAACAACTTTGTACACTCTTCTCTGAACTTGAGAAGCTATATACACTTGTCTCTCAACTGTTGTACAGTTGAATGAAACTTTTAGTGAATTCTTTTGCTTTCAAAGACTGGTTTAATGTGCACTTGCTCTATTTCAAGAATTTCTGCAAGGAACAACATCAATTCTAGACTATAGACTTACATTTTGCTGTCTTTTCCACTTGTTCTCTCACAATTCAGTTTATTCATTGTTATTGGCTCTGAATTACTACTCGTTTCTTGCAGTGTCCTATAACTGGCTGTCTGCTCTATTTATGGGACTTAACCACATTTACAAACAACATTATAAACTACTCTGTGAACTAAAGAAGCTATATAAACTTGTCTCTCAACTTTTTTCCAGCTTAATGCTACTTTTCAGTGAATTCTAGTACTTTCAATACTGGTTTAATGTGCACTTGCTCTAGTTCAAGATTTCTGCAGTGTACAACATCCTTTCTAGACTATAGACTTACATTTTGATTTCTTTTCCACTTGTCCTATCACAATTCTGTTCTATTCACTATTATTTGCTTTGAATTACTAGTGGTTCCTTGCAGTGCCCTATAATTGGCCCTCTGCTCTACTTGTGGAACTTCACCAGATGTACAAAAAACTTTAAAAACTCTTCTCTAACTTGAGAAGCTATATACACTTGTCTCTCAACTATTGTAGAGTTGAATGCTACTTTTCAGTGAATTCTAGTGGTTTGAAAAACTGGCTTCATGTGCACTTGCTCTATTTCAATGATTTCTGCAGGTTACAATATTTTTTCTATACTATAGCCTTACATTTTGATGTCTTTTCCACTTGTTCCTTCACAATTCAGTTATATTCATTGTTATTTGCTCTGAATTACTAGTGGTTCCTTGCAATGTCCTATAATTGACCTTCTGCTGTACTTTTGGGAAATCACCAAATGTTCAAACAACTTTATACACTCCTTTGTGAACTAGACAAGCTATATACACTTGTTTTTCAACTGTTTTACAATTTAATGCTACTTTTCAGTGAATTCTAGTGGTTTCAAAGACTGGCTTCTTGTGCACTTGCTCTATTTGAAGGATTTCTGCAGGGAACAACATCCATTCTAGACTATAGACTTACATTTTGATGTCTTTTCCACTTGTTCTCTCACAATTCAGTTATCTTCATTGTTATTGGCTCTGAATTACTACTCGTTTCTTGCAGTGTCCTATAACTGGCTGTCTGCTCTATTTATGTGACTTAACCACATTTACAAACAAATTTATAAACTACTCTGTGAACTAGAGAAGCTATATAAACTTGTCTCTCAACTTTTTTCCAGTTTAATGCTACTTTTCCAGGAATTCTAGTGCTTTCAAAGACTGGTTTAATGTGCACTTGCTCTAATTCAAGATTTCTGCAGTGTACAACATCCTTTCTAGTCTATAGCCTTACATTTTGATGTCTTTTCCACTTGTCCTATCACAATTCTGTTCCATTCACTATTATTTCCTCTGAATTACTAGTGGTTCCTTGCAGTGTCCTATAATTGGCCTGCTCCTGTACTTTTGGGTCTTCCCCACATGTACAAACAACTTTGTACACTCTTCTCTGAACTTGACAAGCTATATACACTTGTCTCTCAACTGTTGTACAGTTGAATGCTATTTTGCAGTGAATTCTATTGCTTTCAAAGTCTGGTTTAATGTGCAGTTGCTCTATTTCAAGAATTTCTGCAGGGTACAACATCCATTCTAGACTATAGACTTATATTTTGATGTCTTGTCCACTTGTTCTCTCACAATTCTCTTATATTCATTATTATTTCTTCTGAATTGCTACTTGTTTCTTGCAGTGTCCTATAATTTACCTTTTGCTCTACTGATGGTACCTCCACACATATACAAACAACTTTGTACACTCTTCTCTGAACTTGAGAAGCCATATACACTTGTCTCTCAACTGTGCTACAGTTTAATGCTACTTTGCAGTGAATTCTTTTGCTTTCAAAGACTGGTTTATTGTGCACTTCCTCTATTTCAAGGATTTATGCAGTGTATAGCATCCTTTCTAGACTATAGTCTTACGTTTTGATGTCACTTCCTCTTTTCTCTCACAATTCTGTTATATTCATTATTATTTGATCTGAATTACTAGCGGTTGTTTGCAGTGTCCTATTATTGGCCTTCTGCTATAATTATGGGACTTCCCCACATGTACAAACAACTTTGTACACTCTTCTCTGAACTTGAGAAGCTATATACACTTTTCTCTCAACTGTTGTACAGTTGAATGCTACTTTGCAGTGAATTCTATTGCTTTCAAAGACTGGTATAATGTGCACTTGCTCTATTTCAAATATTTCTGCAGGGTACAACATCCATTCCACACTGTAGAGTTACATTTTGATGTCTTTTCCACTTGTTGTCTCACAGTTCAGTTATATTCATTGTTATTGGTTCTGAATTACTACTGGTTTCTTGCAGTGTCCTATAACTGTCCTTTTCCTCTACTTATGGGACTTAACCACATTTACAAAGAACTTTATACACTCCTCTGTGAAACTAGAGAAGCTATATAAAACTTGTCTCTCAACTGTTTTACAGTTTAATGCTACCTTTCAGTGAATTCTAGTTGTTTCAAAGTCTGGTTTAATGTGCACTTTGCAATATTTAAAAGGTTTTCTGCAGTGTACAACGATCTTTCTGTACTACAGACTTACATTCTGATGTCTTTTCCACTTGTTCTATCACAATTTTGTTATATTCATTGTTATTTGCTCTGAATTACTAGTGGTTCCTTGTAGTGTCCTATAATTGGCGTTCTGCTGTACTTTTGGGACTTCACCACATGTACAAACAACTTTTTACACTCCTCTGTGAACTAGAGAAACTATATACACTTGTTTCTCAACTGTTATACAGTTAATGCTACTTTTCCGTGAATTCTAGTGTTTTCAAAGACTTGATTCATGTGCACTTGCTCTATTTTATGGATTTCTGCAGTGTGACAAGAACTTTCTAGACTATAGATTTACATTTTAATGTCTATTCCACTTGTTCTATCACAATTTTGTTCTATTCACTATTATTTGCTCTGAATTACTAGTGGTTCCTTGCAGTGTCCCATAATTGGCCTTCTGCTCTAATCATTGGACCTTTTCACATATACAAACAACTTTGTCCACATTCTCTGAACTTGAGAAGCTTGTCTCTCAACTATTGTACAGTTCAATGCTACTTTGCAGTGAATTCTATTGCTTTCAACAATTGGATTAAATGTGCACATGCTCTATTTCAAGGATTTCTGAAGTGTACAACATCCTTTCTATACTATAGACTTACATTTTGATGCCTTTCCCACTTGTTCTATCACAATTCTATTCTATTCACTATTTTTTTCTTTATTTTCACTAGAAATTAATGCTTTATTTTTTAAATTTCTTTATTGATTAAGGTATCACATATTTGTCCTCATCCCCCATTCCCCTCCCACACCCTTCCCCACACATGCCCCCACCCCCCTGTTGTCCTTAACCGCTGGTTAGGCTCATATGTTTGCACACAAGTCCTTTGGTTGATCTCTCCCCTTTACCCCCAACCTTCCCTACCCTCCCTCTGAGGCCCGACAGTTTGATCCATGCCTCCTTCTTTCTGGGTCTGTTCTTGTTCATCAGTCTATGTTGTTCATTATTTACCCTAGATGAGTGAGATCATGTGCTATTAGAAATACACTTATAAGAATTGAAAATGAGAGCAGCAATAATGTTTATGGTGACAGGCAAATGAATCAGTCTGTAGTGAGTTTCTTTCTGGGTCAACAGTTCCTTTGAGACCCAATTTCAATGTCCAACAGTTCCTTATGTGTACATGTCAGCACTGACATTACAGTCCTGGATGGTGGACAAATGGTGGTAATGCAGGTCCGACTCTCTCTGGTTTGGTCCGGGGCAACCTGCAGTAATGCACAGCTGCTAACTGGTAGTATGGGAAGGCCACATCAGCGTCTTCCATCTCTGGACTGCTTCTCTTCTGTCTTCATGGCTGGAGTATTCCTGTCTATTCCTCTCTGTTGCTGGAATCCACATGGTCTGGGAGTTGTTTACTGAAAATATACAAACATATTCTCGAACAAAAGTTAATAAAGGAATATTTTCTATAAATTTGACTTGGGATCCTATTTGATTTTTTGCCCAAATGATTTTTCCCCTGGCTTCTTTTGAAACCTTGTGTGTTGTTCATGGGTGTCTTGCTTTAAACCTTACAATTAATATTCTAAAGTATTAATTTTCTAGATGTAACTATTCACTACTATTTTCTCTGAATTACTCGTGGTTCCTTGCAGTGTCCTATAATTGGCCTTCTCCTGTCCTTTTGGGAATTCCTCACATGTACAAACAACTTTGTACACTCTTCTCTGAACTTGAGAAGCTATATACACTTTTCTCTCAACTGTTGTACAGTTCAATGCTACTTTACAGTGAATTCTATTGCTTTCAAACACTGGTTTTATGTGCACTTGCTCTATTTCAAGAATTTCTGCAGGAATCAATAAAATATATTTAAAAAAAAATTATTAACTCTCTATCCCTCTCTCTTCCTCTCTGTAAAAAAATCAATAAAATATATTAAAAAAAAAAAAAAAAAAAAAATTTTCTGCAGGGAACAACATCCATTCTAGACTATAGACTTACATTTTAATGTCTTTTCCGCTTGTTCTATCACAATTCTGTTCTATTTACTATTATTTGCTCTGAATTCCTAGTGGTTCCTTGCAGTGTCCTAAAATTGGCCTTCTCCTGTACTTTTGGGAATTCCTCACATGTACAAACCACTTTGTGCACCATTCTCTGAACTTGAGAATCTATATACACTTGTCTCCCAACTGTTATACAGTTGAATGCTACTTTGCAGTGAATTCTATTGCTTTCAAAGACTGGTTTAATGTGCACTTGCTCTATTTCAAGAATTTCTCCAAGTAACAACATCAATTCCCGACTATAGACTTACATTTTGATGTCTTTTCCACTTGTTCTCTCACAATTCAGTTATATTCATTGTTATTGGCTCTGAATTACTACTCGTTTCTTGCAGTGTCCTATAACTGGCTGTCTGCTCTATTTATGGGACTTAACCACATTTACAAACAACATTATAAACTACTCTGTGAACTAGAGAAGCTATATAAACTTGTCTCTCAACTGTTGTACAGTTGAATGCTACTTTGCAGTGCATTCTATTGCTTTCAAAGACTGGTTTAATGTGCACTTGCTCTATTTCAAGGTTTTCCGCTTTGTATAACATCCTTTCTGGACTATAGACTTACATTTTGATGTCTTTTCCACTTGTTCTCTCACAAATCTGTTATATTCATTATTATTTGCTCTTAATTGCTACTTGTTGCTTGCAGTGTCCTATAATTGGCCTTTTGCTCTACTGATGGGACTTCACCACATGTACAAACAACGTTATACACTCTTTTGTGAAACTTGAGAATCTATATGCACTTGTCTATCAACTGTTTTACAGTTTAATGTTACTTTGAGTGGATTTTACTGGTTTCCAAAGCTGCTTAAATGTGCTCTTTGCTCTATTCTAGGATATCCCGCATTGAGTGAAACACTTTTATTACCATATCCTAACATGGTGATCTCTTTTCCACTTACTCTCTCACTATTCTGTTCAATTCATTGATATTTTGCAGGTAGTTCCTAATCGTTCTTACAATGTCTTACAATTGGCTTTCTGCTATAGTTACCAGACATACCTGCATTGTACAAACACATTTCTACACTCTTCTCTGAAGTATACAAGCTATATACACTTGTCTCCCAAGTGTGATTTACACTTGAATGCTACTTTTCAGTGAATTCTACTGGTATCAAAGACTGCTTTAATGTGCACTTGCACTATTTCAAGGATTTCTGCAGTATACAATATCCTTTCCTGACTACAGACATACATTTTGAAGTCTTTTCCACTTGTTCTATCAAAATTCTGTTATATTCATTATTTGCTCTGAATTACCACTGGTTTCTTGCAATGTCCTATAATTGGCCTTCTGCTATACTTCTGGGACTTCACCACATGTCAAAAAACTCTATACACTCTTCTGTGAACTTTAGAAGCTACATACACTTGTCCCTCAACTGTTTTAAAGTTTAATGCTACTTTTCGGTGAATTATAGTGGTTTTAAAGTCCGGTTTAATGTGCACTGGCTGTATTTTAAGGATTTCTGCAGTGTCTAACATACTTTCTGTACTGTAGACTTACATTTTGATGACTTTCCCACGTCTTCTCTCACAATTCTGTTATATTCATTACTATTGGCTCTGATTTAGTACTGGTTTCTTGCAGTGTCCTATAATTGGCCTTTTGTTCTACTTATGGGACTTCCCCACATTTACAAACGTTATACACTCTTCTCTGAACTTGCGATGCTATATACACTTGTCTGTCACCCTGTTTTACAGTTTATTGCTACTTTGTAGTGTATTCTAGTGGTAATAAAGCTGCTTAAATATTCTATATGCTATATTCTAGGATTTCCTGCATTGTATGAAACACTTTCATTACTATATCCTAACATTGTGATGTATTTTCCCTTTATTCTCTAGTAATTCTGTTCAATTCACTGCTATTTTGCCTTTAGTTCCTGGTCTTTGTTACAATGTTTAACAATTAGCTTTCTGCAGCAATTACCGGGCTTACCTACATTGTACAAACACCTTTCTACACTCCTCTCTGAAGAGGATAAGCAATATACACTTGTCTCCCAAGTATGTTTTACAGTTTAATGCTACTTTTTTTTGAAATATAGTGGTTTTAAAGACCGGTATAATGTGCCCTCTCTGTATTTCAAGGATATCTGCAGTGTCTAACATACTTTCTATACTGTAGACTTACATTATGATGTCTTCCCACGTGTTCTTTCACAATTCTGGTATATTTATTATTATTTGCTCTGATTTAATACTGGTTTCTTGCAGTGTCGTATAATTGGCCTTTTGCTCTACTAATGGGATTTCACCACATGTACAAACAACTTTGTACATGCTTCTTTTAACTGGAGATGCTATATAAACTTGTCAGTCAACTGTTTTACTGTTTAATGATACATTTCAGTGAATTCCAGTGGTTTCAAAGACTGATTTAATGTGCACTTCCTCTATTTCAAGGATATCTGCAGTGTACAAAACCCTTCTATACTGTACATTACATTTTGATGTCTTTTCCACTTCTTATCTCACAATTCTGTTCTATTCACTAGAAATACTAGAATAGAGCAAACAGCACATTTAAGCAGCTGTAGTACCACTAAAATTCAAACAAAGTAGCAACACACTATAAAACAGTGAAACAGGTAATAGACAATTGTATATAGTGTCTCAAATTCAGAGAGGAGTGTATAACGTTGTTTGAACATGTGGTGACGTCTCATCAGTAGAGAAGAAGGCCAATTATAGGACATTTCAAGACTAGTAGTAATATAGAGCAAATAATACTGAATAGAACAGAATTCTGAGAATACAAGTGGAAAAGACATCAAAATGTAAGTTTACAGTATAAAAAGAATGTTGTACACTGCAGAAATCCTTGAAACAACAAGTGCACATTAAACCGGTCTTTAAAACCAATATAATTCACCGAAAAGTAGCATTAAACTCTAAAACATACTTGGGAGACAAGAGTGTATTTCTTCTGCACTTCAGAGAGCAGTGTGGAAGGATGCTTCTACGATGAAGGTAAGTCCGGTAACTACAAAAGAAAGCCAGTTGTAAGATATTGTAAGCAAGACTAGGAATAAAGGCGAAATAGCAGTGAATTGAAGAGAATAGCTAGAGAGTCAAGGGAAAGCACATCAAAATGTTAGGATATAGTAAGGAAAGTGTTTCATACAATGTGGGCAATCATAGAATAGAGCAAATAGCACATTTAAGCAGCTTTAGTACAACTAGAATTCACTACAAAGTAGCAATATACTGTAAAACAGATGAGAGGCAACTGTATATAGCTTCCCAAGTTCAGAGAAGAGAGTATAAAGTGTTTTGTACATGTGGTAAAGTCTCATAAGTAGAGCAGAACGCCAATTATAGGTCACTGCAAGAAAGAAGTAGTAATGCAAGCAAATAATAGTGAATAGACCAGAATTGTGAGAATACAAGTGAAAAGACTACAAAATATAAGTCTACGGTGTACAAAGGTTTTTGTACACCGCAGAAAACCCTTTAAATAGAGCAGCAAAGTGCACATAGAAACAGCCTTTGACACCACTGGAATTCACTGAATTGTAGCATTAAACAGTAAAAGAGTTGACAGACAAGTGTATGTAGCTTCTCCAGTTAACAGAAGCATGCACAAAGCTCTTTGTACATGTGGGGAAGTCCCATAAGTAGAGCAATAGGCCAATTATAGAACGCTGCAAGAAACCAGGAGTAAATCAGAGCCAATAATAGTGAAATATAACAGAATTGTGAAAGAACACGTGGGAAAGACATCAAAATGTAAGTCTTCAGTATAGAAAGTATGTTAGACACTGCAGAAATCCTTGAAAACAGCAAGTGCACATTAAACCGGTGTTTATAACCAATATAATTCACCGAAAAGTAGCATTAAACTCTAAAACATACTTGGGAGACAAGAGTATATTTCTTCTCCACTTCAGAGAGCAGTGAGGAAAGATGTTTCTACAATGTAGGTATGTCCGGTAACTGCAACAGAAAGCCAGTTGTAAGATATTGTAAGCAAGACTAGGAATAAAGGCGAAATAGCAGTGAATTGAAGAGAATAGCTAGAGAGTCAAAGGAAAGTACATGACAATGTTAGGATATAGTAAGGAAAGTGTTTCATACAATCCTAGAATAGAGCAAATAGCACATTTAAGCAGCTTTAGTACGACTACAATTCACTACAAAGCAGAAATCAACTGTAAAACAGGTGAGAGACAAGTGTATATAGCTTCTCAAGTTCAGAGAAGATTGTAGAATGTTCTTTATACATGTGGTGAAGTCTCATAAGTAGAGCAGACGGCCAATTATAGGTCACTGCAAGAAAGAAGTAGTAATGCAGAGCAAACAATAGCGAATAGAACAGAATTGTGAGCATACAAGTGGAAAAGACTACAAAATATAAGTAACAGTAAACAAAGGTGTTTGTACACTGCAGAAAACCCTTTAAATAGAGCAAAGTGCACATTGAACCAGTCTTTGACACCACTGGAATTCACTTCAATGTAGCATTAAACAGTAAAACAGTTGACAGAAAGTGTATGTAGATTCTCCACTTAACAGAAGTATGCACAAAGCTGTTTGTACATGTGGGGAAGTCCATAAGTAGAGCAAAGGCCCAATTATATGACTCGGCAAGAAACCAGTAGCAAATCAGAGCCCATAATAATGAATATAACAAAGTAGTGAGAGAACACGTGGGAAAGACATCAAAATGTAAGTCTACAGTCTAGAAAGTATGTTAGACACTGCAGAAATCCTTGAAATACAGCAAGTGCACATTAAACCGGTCTTTAAAACCACTATAATTCACTGAATAGTTGCATTAAACTGTAAAACGTACTTGGGAGACAAGTGTGTATATTGCTTCTCCACTTCAGACAGCAGTGTAGAAAGGTGCTTCTACGATGTAGGTAAGTCCGGTAACTACAACAGAAAGCCAGTTGTAAGACATTGTAAGCAAGACTAGGAATAAAGGCGAAATAGCAGTGAATTGAAGAGAATGGCTAGAGAGTCAAGGGAAAGTACATCACAATGTTAGGATATAGTAAGGAAAGTGTTTCATACTATGTGGGCAATCCTAGAATAGAGCAAATAGCACATTTAAGCAGCTTTAGTACCACTAGAATTCACTACAAAGTAGCAATAGACTGTAAAACAGATGAGAGGCAACTGTATATAGCTTCCCAAGTTCAGAGAAGAGAGTATAAAAAGTGTTTTGTACATGTGGTAAAGTCTCATAAGTAGAGCAGAAGGCCAATTATAGGTCACTGCAAGAAAGAAGTAGTAATGCAGAGCAAATAATAGTGAATAGAACAGAATTGTGGCATACAAGTGGAAGAGACAACAAAATTTAAGTATTCAGTATAGAAAGGTGTTTGTTCACTGCAGAAAACCCTTTAAATAGAGCAAAGTGCACATTGAAACAGTCTTTTAAACCACTGGAATTCACTGAAATGTAGCATTAAACAGTAAAAGAGTCGACAGACAAGTGTATGTAGCTTCTCCAGTTAACAGAAGCATGTACAAAGCTGTTTGTACATGTGGGGAAGTCCCATAGTAGAGCAAAGGCACAATTATAGGACACTGCAAGAAACCAGTAGTGAATCAGAGACAATAATAATGAATATAAAGAATTGTGAGAGAACACGTGGGAGAGACATCAAAATGTAAGTCTACAGTATAGAAAGTATGTTAGACACTGCAGAAATCCTTGAAATACAGCAAGTGCACATTAAAGCGGTCTTTAAAACCACTATAATTCACCGAAAAGTAGCAATAAACTGTAAAACTCACTTGGGAGACAAGTGTATATTGCTTCTCCACTTAAGACAGCTGTGTAGAAAGGTGCTTCTACGATGTAGGTAAGTACGGTAACTGCAACAGAAAGCCAGTTGTAAGACATTGAAAGCAAGACTAAGAATAAATGCAAAATATCAGTGAAATGAGGACAATAGCTAGAGAGTCAAGGGAAGTACATCACAATGTTAGGATATAGTAAGGAAAGTGTTTCATACAATGCGGGCAATCCTAGAAGAGAGCAAATAGCACATTTAAGCAGCTTTAGTACAACTAGAATTCACTACAAAGTAGCAATCAACTGTAAAACAGGTGAGAGGCAACTGTATATAGCATCGCAAATTCAGAGAAGAGAGTATAAAGTGTTTGGTACATGTGGGAAAGTGTCATAAGTAGAGCAGAAGGCCAATTATAGGTCACTGCAAGAAAGAAGTAGTAATGCAGAGCAAATAATAGTGAATAGAACAGAATTGTGGCATACAAGTGGAAGAGACAACAAAATTTAAGTCTACAGTATACAAAGGTGTTTGTACACTGCAGAAAACCCTTTAAATAGAGCAAAGTGCACACTGAACCAGTCTTTGAAACTACTGGAATTCACTGAAATGTAGCATTAAACAGTAAAACAGGAGATAGACCAGTGTATGCAGCTTCTCCAGTTAACAGAAGCATGCACACAGCTGTTTGTACATGTGGGGAAGTCCATAAGTAGAGCATAGGCACAATTATAGGACACTGTAAGAAACCAGTAGTATATCAGAGCCAATAATAATGAATATAACAGAGTTGTGGGAGAACACGTGGGAAAGACATCAAAATGTAAGTCTACAGTCTAGAAAGTATGTTAGACACTGCAGAAATCCTTGAAATACAGCAAGTGCACGTTAAACCGTTCTTTAAAACCACTATAATTCACTGAAAAGTAGCATTAAACTGTAAAACATACTTGGGAGACAAGTGTGTATATTGCTTCTCCACTTCAGACAGCAGTGTGGAAAGATGTTTCTACAATGTAGGTAAGTCCGGTAGCTGCAACAGAAAGCCAGGTTTAAGACATTGTAAGCAAGACTAGGAATAAAGGCGAAACAGCAGTGAGTTGAAGAGAATAGCTAGAGAGTCAAGGCAAAGTACATCACAATGTTAGGATATCGTAAGGAAAGTGTTTCATACAATGTGGGCAATCCTAGAATAGAGCAAATAGCACATTTAAGCAGCTTTAGTACCACTAGCATTCACTACAAAGTAGCAATCAACTGTAAAACAGGTGAGAGACAAGTGTATATAGCTTCTCAAGTTCAGAGAAGATTGTATAAAGTTCTTTTGTACATGTGGTGAAGTCTCATAAGTAGAGCAGAAGGCCAATTATAGGTCACTGCAAGAAAGAAGTAGTAATGCAGAGCAAATAATAGTGAATAGAACAGAATTGTGAGAATACAAGTGAAAAGACTACAAAATATAAGTCTACGGTGTACAAAGGTTTTTGTACACCGCAGAAAACCCTTTAAATAGAGCAAAGTGCACATTGAAACAGCCTTTGACACCACTGGAATTCACTGAATTGTAGCATTAAACAGTAAAAGAGTTGACAGACAAGTGTATGTAGCTTCTCCAGTTAACAGAAGCATGCACAAAGCTCTTTGTACATGTGGGGAAGTCCCATAAGTAGAGCAATAGGCCAATTATAGGACGCTGCAAGAAACCAGTAGGAAATCAGAGCCAATAATAATGAATATAACAGAATTGTGAAAGAACACGTGGGAAAGACATCAAAATGTAAGTCTACAGTCTAGAAAGTATGTTAGACACTGCAGAAATCCTTGAAATACAGCAAGTGCACGTTAAACCGTTCTTTAAAACCACTATAATTCACCGAAAAGTAGCATTAAACTCTAAAACATACTTGGGAGACAAGAGTATATTTCTTCTCCACTTCAGAGAGCAGTGAGGAAAGATGTTTCTACAATGTAGGTATGTCCGGTAACTGCAACAGAAAGCCAGGTTTAAGACATTGTAAGCAAGACTAGGAATAAAGGCGAAATAGCAGTGAATTGAAGAGAATAGCTAGAGAGTCAAAGGAAAGTACATCACAATGTTAGGATATAGTAAGGAAAGTGTTTCATACAATCCTAGAATAGAGCAGCAAATAGCACATTTAAGCAGCTTTAGTACGACTAGAATTCACTACAAAGTAGAAATCAACTGTAAAACAGGTGAGAGACAAGTGTATATAGCTTCTCAAGTTCAGAGAAGATTGTAGAATGTTCTTTATACATGTGGTGAAGTCTCATAAGTAGAGCAGACGGCCAATTATAGGTCACTGCAAGAAAGAAGTAGTAATGCAGAGCAAACAATAGCGAATAGAACAGAATTGTGAGCATACAAGTGGAAAAGACTACAAAATATAAGTAACAGTAAACAAAGGTGTTTGTACACTGCAGAAAACCCTTTAAATAGAGCAAAGTGCACATTGAACCAGTCTTTGACACCACTGGAATTCACTTCAATGTAGCATTAAACAGTAAAACAGTTGACAGAAAGTGTATGTAGATTCTCCACTTAACAGAAGTATGCACAAAGCTGTTTGTACATGTGGGGAAGTCCATAAGTAGAGCAAAGGCCCAATTATATGACTCGGCAAGAAACCAGTAGCAAATCAGAGCCCATAATAATGAATATAACAAAGTAGTGAGAGAACACGTGGGAAAGACATCAAAATGTAAGTCTACAGTCTAGAAAGTATGTTAGACACTGCAGAAATCCTTGAAATACAGCAAGTGCACATTAAACCGGTCTTTAAAACCACTATAATTCACTGAAAAGTAGCATTAAACTGTAAAACGTACTTGGGAGACAAGTGTGTATATTGCTTCTCCACTTCAGACAGCAGTGTAGAAAGGTGCTTCTACGATGTAGGTAAGTCCGGGTAACTACAACAGAAAGCCAGTTGTAAGACATTGTAAGCAAGACTAGGAATAAAGGCGAAATAGCAGTGAATTGAAGAGAATGGCTAGAGAGTCAAGGGAAAGTACATCACAATGTTAGGATATAGTAAGAAAGTGTTTCATACAATGTGGGCAATCCTAGAATAGAGCAAATAGCACATTTAAGCAGCTTTAGTACCACTAGAATTCACTACAAAGTAGCAATAGACTGTAAAACAGATGAGAGGCAACTGTATATAGCTTCCCAAGTTCAGAGAAGAGAGTATAAAGTGTTTTGTACATGTGGTAAAGTCTCATAAGTAGAGCAGAAGGCCAATTATAGGTCACTGCAAGAAAGTAGTAGTAATGCAGAGCAAATAATAGTGAATAGAACAGAATTGTGGCATACAAGTGGAAGAGACAACAAAATTTAAGTATTCAGTATAGAAAGGTGTTTGTTCACTGCAGAAAACCCTTTAAATAGAGCAAAGTGCACATTGAAACAGTCTTTTTAAACCACTGGAATTCACTGAAATGTAGCATTAAACAGTAAAAGAGTCGACAGACAAGTGTATGTAGCTTCTCCAGTTAACAGAAGCATGTACAAAGCTGTTTGTACATGTGGGGAAGTCCCATAGTAGAGCAAAGGCACAATTATAGGACACTGCAAGAAACCAGTAGTGAATCAGAGACAATAATAATGAATATAAAGAATTGTGAGAGAACACGTGGGAAAGACATCAAAATGTAAGTCTACAGTATAGAAAGTATGTTAGACACTGCAGAAATCCTTGAAATACAGCAAGTGCACATTAAAGCGGTCTTTAAAACCACTATAATTCACCGAAAAGTAGCAATAAACTGTAAAACTCACTTGGGAGACAAGTGTATATTGCTTCTCCACTTAAGACAGCTGTGTAGAAAGGTGCTTCTACGATGTAGGTAAGTACGGTAACTGCAACAGAAAGCCAGTTGTAAGACATTGAAAGCAAGACTAAGAATAAATGCAAAAATATCAGTGAAATGAAGACAATAGCTAGAGAGTCAAGGGAAAGTACATCACAATGTTAGGATATAGTAAGGAAAGTGTTTCATACAATGCGGGCAATCCTAGAAGAGAGCAAATAGCACATTTAAGCAGCTTTAGTACAACTAGAATTCACTACAAAGTAGCAATCAACTGTAAAACAGGTGAGAGGCAACTGTATATAGCATCGCAAATTCAGAGAAGAGAGTATAAAGTGTTTGGTACATGTGGGAAAGTGTCATAAGTAGAGCAGAAGGCCAATTATAGGTCACTGCAAGAAAGAAGTAGTAATGCAGAGCAAATAATAGTGAATAGAACAGAATTGTGGCATACAAGTGGAAGAGACAACAAAATTTAAGTCTACAGTATACAAAGGTGTTTGTACACTGCAGAAAACCCTTTAAATAGAGCAAAGTGCACACTGAAACAGTCTTTTTGAAACTACTACTGGAATTCACTGAAATGTAGCATTAAACAGTAAAACAGGAGATAGACCAGTGTATGCAGCTTCTCCAGTTAACAGAAGCATGCACACAGCTGTTTGTACATGTGGGGAAGTCCCATAAGTAGAGCATAGGCACAATTATAGGACACTGTAAGAAACCAGTAGTATAATCAGAGCCAATAATAATGAATATAACAGAGTTGTGGGAGAACACGTGGGAAAGACATCAAAATGTAAGTCTACAGTCTAGAAAGTATGTTAGACACTGCAGAAATCCTTGAAATACAGCAAGTGCACGTTAAACCGTTCTTTAAAAACCACTATAATTCACTGAAAAGTAGCATTAAACTGTAAAACATACTTGGGAGACAAGTGTGTATATTGCTTCTCCACTTCAGACAGCAGTGTGGAAAGATGTTTCTACAATGTAGGTAAGTCCGGTAGCTGCAACAGAAAGCCAGTTTTAAGACATTGTAAGCAAGACTAGGAATAAAGGCGAAACAGCAGTGAGTTGAAGAGAATAGCTAGAGAGTCAAGGGAAAGTACATCACAATGTTAGGATATCGTAAGGAAAGTGTTTCATACAATGTGGGCAATCCTAGAATAGAGCAAATAGCACATTTAAGCAGCTTTAGTACCACTAGCATTCACTACAAAGTAGCAATCAACTGTAAAACAGGTGAGAGACAAGTGTATATAGCTTCTCAAGTTCAGAGAAGATTGTATAATGTTCTTTATACATGTGGTGAAGTCTCATAAGTAGAGCAGAAGGCCAATTATAGGTCACTGCAAGAAAGAAGTAGTAATGCAGAGCAAATAATAGTGAATAGAACAGAATTGTGAGAATACAAGTGAAAAGACTACAAAATTTAAGTCTACGGTGTACAAAGGTTTTTGTACACCGCAGAAAACCCTTTAAATAGAGCAAAGTGCACATTGAAACAGCCTTTGACACCACTGGAATTCACTGAATTGTAGCATTAAACAGTAAAAGAGTCGACAGACAAGTGTATGTAGCTTCTCCAGTTAACAGAAGCATGCACAAAGCTCTTTGTACATGTGGGGAAGTCCCATAAGTAGAGCAATAGGCCAATCTTAGGATGCTACAAGAAACCAGTAGGAAATCACAGCCATTAATAATGAATATAACAGAACTGTGACAGAACACGTGGGAAAGACATCAAAATGTAAGTCTACAGTCTAGAAAGCATGTTAGACACTGCCGAAATCCTTGAAATACAGCAAGTGCATGTTAAACCGTTCTTTAAAACCACTATAATTCACTGAAAAGTAGCATTAAACTGTAAAACATACTTGGGAGACAAGTGTGTATATTGCTTCTCCACTTCAGACAGCAGTGTAGATAGGTGTTTCTACGATGTAGGTAAGTCCGGTACCTGCAACAGAAAGCCAGGTTTAAGACATTGTAAGCAAGACTAGGAATAAAGGCGAAATAGCAATGAATTGAAGAGAATAGCTAGAGAGTCAAGGGAAAGTACATCACAATGTTAGGATATAGTAAGGAAAGTGTTTCATACAATCCTAGAATAGAGCAAATAGCACATTTAAGCAGCTTTAGTACGACTAGAATTCACTACAAAGTAGAAATCAACTGTAAAACAGGTGAGAGACAAGTGTATATAGCTTCTCAAGTTCAGAGAAGATTGTAGAATGTTCTTTATACATGTGGTGAAGTCTCATAAGTAGAGCAGACGGCCAATTATAGGTCACTGCAAGAAAGAAGTAGTAATGCAGAGCAAACAATAGCGAATAGAACAGAATTGTGAGCATACAAGTGGAAAAGACTACAAAATATAAGTAACAGTAAACAAAGGTGTTTGTACACTGCAGAAAACCCTTTAAATAGAGCAAAGTGCACATTGAACCAGTCTTTGACACCACTGGAATTCACTGAAATGTAGCATTAAACAGTAAAACAGTTGACAGACAAGTGTATGTAGCTTCTCCAGTTAACAGAAGCATGCACAAAGCTGTTTGTACATGTGGGGAAGTCCATAAGTAGAGCAAAGGCCCAAATTATAGGACACTGCAAGAAACCAGTAGTGAATCAGAGCCAATAATAATGAATATAAAGAATTGTGAGAGAACACGTGGGAAAGACATCAAAATGTAAGTCTACAGTCTAGAAAGTATGTTAGACACTGCAGAAATCCTTGAAATACAGCAAGTGCACATTAAAGCGGTCTTTAAAAACCACTATAATTCACCGAAAAGTAGCATTAAACTGTAAAACTCACTTGGGAGACAAGTGTGTATATTGCTTCTCCACTTCAGACAGCAGTGTAGAAAGGTGCTTCTACGATGTAGGTAAGTCCGGTAACTGCAACAGAAAGCCAGTTGTAAGACATTGTAAGCAAGACTAGGAATAAAGGCGAAATAGCAGTGAATTGAAGAGAATAGCTAGAGAGTCAAGGGAAAGTACATCACAATGTTAGGATATAGTAAGGAAAGTGTTTCATACAATGCGGGCAATCCTAGAAGAGAGCAAATAGCACATTTAAGCAGCTTTAGTACAACTAGAATTCACTACAAAGTAGCAATCAACTGTAAAACAGGTGAGAGGCAACTGTATATAGCTTCGCAAGTTCAGAGAAGAGAGTAGATAAAGTGTTTTATACATGTGGTAAAGTCTCATAAGTAGAGCAGAAGGCCAATTATAGGTCACTGCAAGAAAGAAGTAGTAATGCAGAGCAAATAATAGTGAATAGAACAGAATTGTGGCATACAAGTGGAAAGAGACAACAAAATTTAAGTAACAGTATACAAAGGTGTTTGTACACTGCAGAAAACCCTTTAAATAGAGCAAAGTGCACATTGAACCAGTCTTTTGAAACCACTGGAATTCACTGAAATGTAGCATTAAACAGTAAAAAAGGAGAGACAGACAAGTGTATGTAGCTTCTCCAGTTAACAGAAGCATGCACACAGCTGTTTGTACATGTGGGGAAGTCCATAAGTAGAGCAAAGGCACAATTATAGGACACTGCAAGAAACCAGTAGTGAATCAGAGCCAATAATAATGAATATAACAGAGTTGTGAGAGAACACGTGGGAAAGACATCAAAATGTAAGTCTACAGTCTAGAAAGTATGTTAGACACTGCAGAAATCCTTGAAATACAGCAAGTGCACATTAAAGCAGTCTTTAAAACCACTATAATTCACCGAAAAGTAGCAATAAACTGTAAAACTCACTTGGGAGACAAGTGTATATTTGCTTCTCCACTTCAGACAGCAGTGTAGAAAGGTGCTTCTACGATGTAGGTAAGTCCGGTAACTGCAACAGAAAGCCAGTTGTAAGACATTGTAAGCAAGACTAGGAATAAAGGCGAAATAGCAGTGAATTGAAGAGAATAGCTAGAGAGTCAAGGGAAAGTACATCACAATGTTAGGATATAGTAAGGAAAGTGTTTCATACAATGTGGGCAATCCTAGAATAGAGCAAATAGCACATTTAAGCAGCTTTAGTACCACTAGAATTCACTACAAAGTAGCAATCAACTGTAAAACAGGTGAGAGACAACTGTATATAGCTTCTCAAGTTCAGAGAAGAGAGTATAAAGTGTTTTATACATGTGGTGAAGTCTCATAAGTAGAGCAGAAGGCCAATTATAGGTCACTGCAAGAAAGAAGTAGTAATGCAGAGCAAATAATAGTGAATAGAACAGAATTGTGGCATACAAGTGAAAAGACAACAAAATTTAAGTCTACAGTATACAAAGGTTTTTGTACACTGCAGAAAACCCTTTAAATAGAGCAAAGTGCACATTGAAACAGTCTTTGAAACCACTGGAATTCACTGAAATGTAGCATTAAACAGTAAAAGAGTCGACAGACAAGTGTATGTAGCTTCTCCAGTTAACAGAAGCATGCACAAAGCTGTTTGTACATGTGGGGAAGTCCCATAAGTAGAGCAATAGGCACAATTATAGGACACTGCAAGAAACCAGTAGTGAATCAGAGCCAATAATAATGAATATAACAGAATTGTGACAGAACACGTGGGAAAGACATCAAAATGTAAGTCTACAGTCTAGAAAGTATGTTAGACACTGCAGAAATCCTTGAAATACAGCAAGTGCACATTAAAAACCGTTCTTTAAAACCACTATAATTCACTGAAAAGTAGCATTAAACTGTAAAACATACTTGGGAGACAAGTGTGTATATTGCTTCTCCACTTCAGACAGCAGTGTAGAAGAGGTGTTTCTACGATGTAGGTAAGTCCGGTAACTGCAACAGAAAGCCAGGTTTAAGACATTGTAAGCAAGACTAGGAATAAAGGCGAAAATAGCAGTGAATTGAAGAGAATAGCTAGAGAGTCAAGGGAAAGTACATCACAATGTTAGGATATAGTAAGGAAAGTGTTTCATACAATGCGGGCAATCCTAGAATAGAGCAAATAGCACATTTAAGCAGCTTTAGTACGACTAGAATTCACTACAAAGTAGCAATCAACTGTAAAACAGGTGAGAGACAAGTGTATATAGCTTCTCAAGTTCAGAGAAGAAAGTATAAAGTGTTTTTATACATGTGGTAAAGTCTCATAAGTAGAGCAGAAGGCCAATTATAGGTCACTGCAAGAAAGAAGTAGTAATGCAGAGCAAATAATAGTGAATAGAACAGAATTGTGAGAATACAAGTGGAAAAAAGACTACAAAATATAAGTCTACAGTAAACAAAGGTTTTTTGTACACTGCAGAAAACCCTTTAAATAGAGCAAAGTGCACATTGAACCAGTCTTTGACACCACTGGAATTCACTGAAATGTAGCATTAAACAGTAAAACAGTTGACAGACAAGTGTATGTAGCTTCTCCAGTTAACAGAAGCATGCACAAAGCTCTTTGTACATGTGGGGAAGTCCCATAAGTAGAGCAATAGGCCAATTATAGAACGCTGCAAGAAACCAGGAGTAAATCAGAGCCAATAATAATGAATATAACAGAATTGTGAAAGAACACGTGGGAAAGACATCAAAATGTAAGTCTTCAGTATAGAAAGTATGTTAGACACTGCAGAAATCCTTGAAAACAGCAAGTGCACATTAAACCGGTGTTTATAACCAATATAATTCACCGAAAAGTAGCATTAAACTCTAAAACATACTTGGGAGACAAGAGTATATATTGCTTCTCCACTTCAGAGAGCAGTGAGAAAAGATGTTTCTACAATGTAGGTATGTCCGGTAACTGCAACAGAAAGCCAGTTGTAAGATATTGTAAGCAAGACTAGGAATAAAGGCGAAATAGCAGTGAATTGAAGAGAATAGCTAGAGAGTCAAAGGAAAGTACATGACAATGTTAGGATATAGTAAGGAAAGTGTTTCATACAATCAATCTAGAATAGAGCAAATAGCACATTTAAGCAGCTTTAGTACGACTACAATTCACTACAAAGCAGAAATCAACTGTAAAACAGGTGAGAGACAAGTGTATATAGCTTCTCAAGTTCAGAGAAGATTGTAGAATGTGTTTTTATACATGTGGTGAAGTCTCATAAGTAGAGCAGAGACGGCCAATTATAGGTCACTGCAAGAAAGAAGTAGTAATGCAGAGCAAACAATAGCGAATAGAACAGAATTGTGAGCATACAAGTGGAAAAGACTACAAAATATAAGTAACAGTAAACAAAGGTGTTTGTACACTGCAGAAAACCCTTTAAATAGAGCAAAGTGCACATTGAACCAGTCTTTGACACCACTGGAATTCACTTCAAATGTAGCATTAAACAGTAAAACAGTTGACAGAAAGTGTATGTAGATTCTCCACTTAACAGAAGTATGCACAAAGCTGTTTGTACATGTGGGGAAGTCCATAAGTAGAGCAAAGGCCCAATTATATGACTCGGCAAGAAACCAGTAGCAAATCAGAGCCCATAATAATGAATATAACAAAGTAGTGAGAGAACACGTGGGAAAGACATCAAAATGTAAGTCTACAGTCTAGAAAGTATGTTAGACACTGCAGAAATCCTTGAAATACAGCAAGTGCACATTAAACCGGTCTTTAAAACCACTATAATTCACTGAATAGTTGCATTAAACTGTAAAACGTACTTGGGAGACAAGTGTGTATATTGCTTCTCCACTTCAGACAGCAGTGTAGAAAGGTGCTTCTACGATGTAGGTAAGTCCGGTAACTACAACAGAAAGCCAGTTGTAAGACATTGTAAGCAAGACTAGGAATAAAGGCGAAAATAGCAGTGAATTGAAGAGAATGGCTAGAGAGTCAAGGGAAAGTACATCACAATGTTAGGATATAGTAAGGAAAGTGTTTCATACTATGTGGGCAATCCTAGAATAGAGCAAATAGCACATTTAAGCAGCTTTAGTACCACTAGAATTCACTACAAAGTAGCAATAGACTGTAAAACAGATGAGAGGCAACTGTATATAGCTTCCCAAGTTCAGAGAAGAGAGTATAAAGTGTTTTGTACATGTGGTAAAGTCTCATAAGTAGAGCAGAAGGCCAATTATAGGTCACTGCAAGAAAGTAAGTAGTAATGCAGAGCAAATAATAGTGAATAGAACAGAATTGTGGCATACAAGTGGAAGAGACAACAAAATTTAAGTATTCAGTATAGAAAGGTGTTTGTTCACTGCAGAAAACCCTTTAAATAGAGCAAAGTGCACATTGAAACAGTCTTTTAAACCACTGGAATTCACTGAAATGTAGCATTAAACAGTAAAAGAGTCGACAGACAAGTGTATGTAGCTTCTCCAGTTAACAGAAGCATGTACAAAGCTGTTTGTACATGTGGGGAAGTCCCATAGTAGAGCAAAGGCACAATTATAGGACACTGCAAGAAACCAGTAGTGAATCAGAGACAATAATAATGAATATAAAGAATTGTGAGAGAACACGTGGGAGAGACATCAAAATGTAAGTCTACAGTATAGAAAGTATGTTAGACACTGCAGAAATCCTTGAAATACAGCAAGTGCACATTAAAGCGGTCTTTAAAACCACTATAATTCACCGAAAAGTAGCAATAAACTGTAAAACTCACTTGGGAGACAAGTGTATATTGCTTCTCCACTTAAGACAGCTGTGTAGAAAGGTGCTTCTACGATGTAGGTAAGTACGGTAACTGCAACAGAAAGCCAGTTGTAAGACATTGAAAGCAAGACTAAGAATAAATGCAAAATATCAGTGAAATGAGGACAATAGCTAGAGAGTCAAGGGAAAGTACATCACAATGTTAGGATATAGTAAGGAAAGTGTTTCATACAATGCGGGCAATCCTAGAAGAGAGCAAATAGCACATTTAAGCAGCTTTAGTACAACTAGAATTCACTACAAAGTAGCAATCAACTGTAAAACAGGTGAGAGGCAACTGTATATAGCATCGCAAATTCAGAGAAGAGAGTATAAAGTGTTTGGTACATGTGGGAAAGTGTCATAAGTAGAGCAGAAGGCCAATTATAGGTCACTGCAAGAAAGAAGTAGTAATGCAGAGCAAATAATAGTGAATAGAACAGAATTGTGGCATACAAGTGGAAAGAGACAACAAAATTTAAGTCTACAGTATACAAAGGTGTTTGTACACTGCAGAAAACCCTTTAAATAGAGCAAAGTGCACACTGAACCAGTCTTTGAAACTACTGGAATTCACTGAAATGTAGCATTAAACAGTAAAACAGGAGATAGACCAGTGTATGCAGCTTCTCCAGTTAACAGAAGCATGCACACAGCTGTTTGTACATGTGGGGAAGTCCATAAGTAGAGCATAGGCACAATTATAGGACACTGTAAGAAACCAGTAGTATATCAGAGCCAATAATAATGAATATAACAGAGTTGTGGGAGAACACGTGGGAAAGACATCAAAATGTAAGTCTACAGTCTAGAAAGTATGTTAGACACTGCAGAAATCCTTGAAATACAGCAAGTGCACGTTAAACCGTTCTTTAAAAACCCACTATAATTCACTGAAAAGTAGCATTAAACTGTAAAACATACTTGGGAGACAAGTGTGTATATTGCTTCTCCACTTCAGACAGCAGTGTGGAAAGATGTTTCTACAATGTAGGTAAGTCCGGTAGCTGCAACAGAAAGCCAGGTTTAAGACATTGTAAGCAAGACTAGGAATAAAGGCGAAACAGCAGTGAGTTGAAGAGAATAGCTAGAGAGTCAAGGCAAAGTACATCACAATGTTAGGATATCGTAAGGAAAGTGTTTCATACAATGTGGGCAATCCTAGAATAGAGCAAATAGCACATTTAAGCAGCTTTAGTACCACTAGCATTCACTACAAAGTAGCAATCAACTGTAAAACAGGTGAGAGACAAGTGTATATAGCTTCTCAAGTTCAGAGAAGATTGTATAATGTTCTTTATACATGTGGTGAAGTCTCATAAGTAGAGCAGAAGGCCAATTATAGGTCACTGCAAGAAAGAAGTAGTAATGCAGAGCAAATAATAGTGAATAGAACAGAATTGTGAGAATACAAGTGAAAAGACTACAAAATATAAGTCTACGGTGTACAAAGGTTTTTGTACACCGCATACAGCAAGTGCACATTAAACGTCTTTAAACCACTATAATTCACGAAAATGCATAAACTGTAAAACTCTTGGGAGACAAGTGTATATTGCTTCTCACTTAAGACAGCGTGTAGAGGTGCTTCTACGATGTAGGTAAGTACGGTAACTGCAACAGAAAGCCAGTTGTAAGACATTGAAAGCAAGACTAGATAAAGCAAAATTAAGAAAGTAGAGAGCAAGGAAGTACATCACATGTTAGGATATAGTAAGGAAGTGTTCTACAGGGCCAGAAGAGCAAATAGCACTTAGCAGCTTTATACACTAGAATTCACTACAAAGAAATAACTGTAAACAGGTGAGAGAAATTAATAGCTTCCAATTCAGAGAAAGTAAATGTTTGTAATGTGGAAGTCTCATAAGTAGAGCAAAGGCAATATAGGTCACTGCAGAATAGATTGCAGAGCAATATAGTGAATAAACAATGGGATACAAGTGAAAGACAAAAATTAAGTAACATATAGAAAGTTTTGCACTGCAGAAACCCTTAAATAGAAGTGCACATTGAACTCTTAAAATGGAATCACTAAATGTAGCATTAAACTAAAAGTCAAAGTGTATATTCTCCATTACAGAAGTGACAAAGCGTTGTCATGTGGGGAAGTCAGTAAGCAAAGCCAATAAGACGAAGAAACCAGTAGGATCGAGCATAATGAAATAAAATGTGAAGAACACTGGGAGCTCAAAATTAAGCTACAGTTAGAAAGATTAGACACTGCAGAAATCCTTAAATACCAAGTGCACATTAAACGGTCTTTAAAACCACATAATTCACGATAATAGCAATAAACTGTTTAAACTCACTTGGGAGACAATTGATATTTGCTTCTCCACTTAGACAGCTGTGTAGAAAGGTGCTTCTACGATGTAGGTAAGTACGGAACTGAAACAAGCAGTTGTAAGAATTGAAAGAAGCTAAGAATAAGTCAATAGCAGTGAATAGAGGCCAATAAGTCAGAGAAA
>JAJQQW010001894.1:0-18154 GCA_025583905.1 Ia io | reverse complement strand
TCTGGTCACCCTATAGTGAAAAAAAAAAAAAAAAAAACAAGATTTTTTTTTATGTATTTTTTTAATTTAAAACAAACTCACTCTGGGGGGGAACAATTTCTTTTTTTGCGCATTTCCTTTAGCTGGTTACACTGAGAAAATTGATCCTTTGGGCCCAAAATAAAGATAAGCCAACTATGACAGCGTAGATTTTGAACGGATGTGATGAATTACTTTTGACCTGCCATCCATAGTTACAATCGTTGGATCTGTGGACCTCCATCTCTTTGCTTCCTTTGGTATACAGCAATAATGGTTAGTAACGTGTTTGTAGGATTGGAAAAAAAAAAAAAGAAGAAAAAAAAAGGGACTTCTTTTTCTTAGCTGTGGCCTCCACAATTTTGAGAAGCACCTGTTTAATTAAACCCAAGATATTTAGTCCTATGATTTCCAACAGTCCCTCCTTTCAAACTGCAGTACAAGATAAGTTACTTCAGACTACATTCTTGCATAACATACCCCTCTCCCTGCTTTGTTTTTTACTATCTCAGGGGGAAAGTTTTCAGTTAGATAAGTTTCTTTCCTCCTCCCCTTTTTTTAAACATATGCATCTTCTTTTTGAACTCTCGAACTTTTACTCTATGCATGTTTTACAAAGGCTTGGGCACAAAATCTGATAGGACACCTCCCTAGGACATTGCGGACTGTCTCTGAAGACTAACAAAGGACAACCCCCTGATGCCCTTGCTCAATATCAACTCCAAAATACCCCTCCTTCCTTGTCACCTAGCACAGCGCAAGCAGCCATTACTCTTTTAAAGGAGTGAGCGGGTCATTTTGTTTATATTTCTTGTATTGATTAGCAATGCACTGGTCCTTTCCTTCAAATGAAAGTTCAAAATAAACGTCCTCTCTGCATCTCTTGTTTTAGTTGTGAATTCTTTCACAGCCCATGACACCAGGCCAAACCCTAATAGGTAGTAGTGTTTTTGGTTTTTTTATTGAAAAGTACATTTCACCATATTTTCCACATTTATAAATAATCCATTTATTACACATAATAGTAAGGACTCTGTACAATAAGTTTAGCACAGAGAATCATTGTTATACTTTAAATACAAATTTCCCTTTAACATATTATTAGGTTTAATTACTTTCCTTTTTATAAAACTTCAATTATTTTTAACCTGTGTTGTCAAAGTAGTATCTCTATATATCAATTTGTAATAGGTTTAGAGGAAGGAAGAAGGGAAAAAAGAAGGAAAAAGAACTATGTTATTTCAGAAAAAAATAATGAAGTGTATGTTGAGGTAATAATACTGTCATTACTTCAAAACTCAAAGCAATGTATTACTGTTATATCCCAAAAGAATAAAATGCCACCTTATTTTGAGAAAATTATTGAACCTTATTGAAAAAAAAAAAGAAAAAAAAAAAAAACTATAATTGGAAAAAACAAACACAAAGGTGTAAAAAGGAAAATAGCTTCCTCTATTATTAAAATTGATTTGACTAGGTTCTTCAAGGGGAAGGATTATAGCCCTTCAAAACGTTTGTGACTTCTTTCCAGTGACAATATGATTTATATTTCACACTACTTATATAAAATAGCCCTATATTCATGATCTTGTAATTAGAAACAAAGGAAAAACAAAAAAAAAGCAACATGTGCACAGGTTGTTTTCTTATAATTAGGATTTTTCACATTAACATCATTATTTTGTTTCTGGCTCTGGAGAAAAAAGCCGCCCTCCATGAGAAATATAAACAACCCAAAACAAAAACTTCATTAAAAAATTCACTTATTTAATCTCCACAGGGGTGTGTTCATTGTTTTTTTTATAAGGAGAGGGAAAAAAAAAGATACATTGAATAGTGAGGGAGATATTTCTAATTCTGTTCGCCTCCAAACCACTCCCTGACCAGGGGTTCAAAACCGCAGGCCTAGGTTTGTGCCTGACCAGGAATTCAAACCGGCAACTTTAGGGTGTATGGACCATGTTTCAACCAACTGAGCCACTCAGCCAGAGTTACAATCCTTTTATTCATGTCGGGAGACATATAATTTTTTGTTGAAAATCAGCCCCTTTATTTATCCACTCCCCTAATGTCAAAATCAAGAGCAGAAAACCAATTAGTTTCTCACACAGTAAGCCTCTTTTAAAAATAGAAAAAATAATTTTACCTCGGTCACCTAGGAGATATGTACTCTCAACAGTAATGATGCTGAATCAGTACATTTCCAGCGTGCGAAAGTAGGGGGTGGGAAAGGGGGTGGGATGAGTGGGGTGAGGGGGGAAAAGGGACTCAACATCTTTGTGTAGCTGCTGCCCCTTGTTTATGAACACTGGCCCTCTGGTTTACCCCACTGCCGGGTACTTTCCCCAGGCATTGCAACGAGATCCACCCTCCTTCAGAGAGGCTTCACCAAAAACCAGTTTTGACTACAATGGTTCTTTTGTTTCCTTGCAGATTGTTCATCTCCTCGAATGAATTGTGAGGTCTGCCAGGACCCCTTGTGTTGTTGTTAAGTAGCACAGGGCCTGGACATAGTGGGGCCGCAAGTATTCAATAAAGCTTTTTTTGAGCTCTACTAAAGGTTGCAGTCACTCAGAAAAGAGAGGAGGAAAACGAACATTTCCATGCCTTTTACAAGAAGGCAGAGATCTGCCTGTGCTCAAATTCAGACACTGCGTGTCCAATATGCCACACCGTGTTCACTCTCTCTGTAGCCAGAACCACTCGGCAGACAATTAGTTCTCTAGCCTGGGACTCTCTTTACTCTTTTTTGAAGGATAAGAAGATGGCTAATTCGGTTATTCTTAAACTCCTGACCTTATCCAACCTAATTACCTCCTTGATGAAACTTGCATTTCACAGGCTGGGCTCTTCAGCCCTGAGCGTTAGAGCAGGAAATAGCCACCCACTTAATATCAGTAGTAAATAAAAAAATCAGTGATTAGTTCCGTCAGTGGGTGAGGGTGATTGGAAAGGTGGGGAAGAGGGTTTCCACCACCAGGTGAGGGGGATAGAGGCCTAACCAGAGACAAAAGGTCACTTTTATTTTTTCAAAGGGGGCAGGCCAGAGCACAGGGGATTTTTGTGTTGCAGGCATAACCCTGGCCTTTTGGCAGAGGGAGGCAGTGGGGACTGTAGTTTGCCTCTGTTGAGGGAGTCTGGGTGGGAGGGCCTTGGGGAAGAGAATTGGGACAGCAGCTGCCAGGATACTGTGCTCAGGTCAAACCCTCCCCTATCCCAACAGGAGACATTTTCTCCTGAGGCACAAGCCCCTCACCAGCCAAAAGGTAATTTCCCCGCCCTCTGGGATACTGCTCACCCACCATGCACTCCACCTGTTGAGGAGCACAGTAGTGGCAGAGGCCAAGTCCTCAAGAACTTTGGAATCATACTGGTTTTATATGGAATAAATATGTCCTTTCACTAATTTAACAGGGGTTAAATATGCTAATTGACCAAACTCTTTCTGGACATCCTTCCAGACCACCCAAAGCCACATGGAGGCAAGGGCCTAGGCAGAGATGTCGTTAAGGGCAATCAGATTGGCAGGGGGAGAGACTCCCTCTTAGGGAGGTAAGGCCGGGAGAGGAGAGGAGCAGGTTTAGGGGGACAAATCAGGTGGCAGGGGAGAGCATTAGGGAGGGGTAAGGGCCGGGAGGGGAGAAGGAGGGGGAGAGCAGTTAGGGGGATCAGGCTGGAGGGGGGGGAGGGAAGAGCAGTAGGGTTATAGGGCGTATCAGGGTCAGGACAATCAGGCCTGCAAGGGAAGCAGTTATTGAGAGCAAGTTGGGGCGATCAGGGCAGGCCGGCAGAGAGTGGGGCTGGGCGTGCATCAGGGCAGCAGGCAGAATGGGTAGGGGTGTTGAAAGGGCAGTGGCATGTTTCAGGGTAAGGTAAGCGGGTTAATTTTTTTATTATTTTTTTTTTTTTTAATTTTTTTTTTTGGTTTTTTTCTTTTTTTATTTTTTTTTTAAGAGCCAGCTAATCCCGGATGCGTGGATAGTGGAGGGGATTCCAATACGAGGAGGTGTGCAGGCTGGGCTGAGGGACCCCTCACCCAGTGCATGAATTTCTGCACAGGCTTTCTAGTTACTTCCAGAATTCTGTAAAGTGGAATATCTTTCTTCAAAGGGCGCGTTTAGTGGCAATACAAGACCCAAAGAACAAAAGCACCTCAATCTGAGCTTCCACAGAGGTCTCAAAACTTATGGAATGGGAAACTTATTTTGGGAGAGGTCACGGGGGCACTAGACCTACAATACCAAGCCCCTCCACCCCAGGGAGGTTCTATTCTACTGTAAAATATTTTGCACTTTGGAGGTTGAGAAAATTTTTCCTAACTCTAAATAAAAGAAAGGAGACGCAAAGTCAGAACCATTAAATTCAACTCGAATATTGCCCACCCATCCCCTCCAGAGAGAAAGAATTTATCAAAAAGGGTAGTTTTAAGAAACAGCATGTCCCTACCTCTGTCTTCACATTGGGGGAAAAAGAACACCAAATTACTAAAAACTGTTAAACAATAGCATCCCTTGTAGTTTGGACAAGGATTGTGTGTTAGGAGAGGTGGTGAGCAACCCATTGTTGAAATTCTTCAGGTTTATTTTGCAACAATTTCTGAGCCTTTAAAGTATAAAAGCTTAATTTTCTTAAAAAATATACACGTTTTAAAAAAAATAAAATTAAATAAGTAATATAATTATTTTTAACCCCACATCAATTTATAAAATAAATGAATCCTGCTTCAAATTTTTTCTACAAGGCCCTTTATTATAAAAATCAAAAATTTATTCCTTTGGGGATAATATTTTTTAGTAACTTGATATTTTTCTAACCCATGAAAAATATAATTATTCAGGGGGAATTTGTTGGGTTTGTTTTGGGTTTTTGTTTTGTAAACTGCAAAATTCTTTCTTTTGATGGCCAACCAGTGGAGTTGTTTTTATTAACCACCTCCTGCCAAAAACCTAGGGATGAAGCTCCCCCATATTTCATTATTTCTAAGGGCCAATTTTGATATTGTTGGTAATTTTTCATTTCTATTAACCTACCTAATGATCTCGATCCTTTTCTGTGAGGTCAGATTTTCATATAGGCTTAATAAAAAAATGATTAAAAGCAAAATGTGGTCGCTTGTACCTTCATTGAGTTACTTACACCAGTATGGCTCAAAAAACACTGGTTGAAAAGTCTCTAAAATTTGGCTTTGGTTTGGTGGCCCACAAATCTTTACATAGTCCTTTTCCATCAATTAAATGAAAAACAAAAAAACAGTGGGATTATAAAAAATACAGCCATTTTTCAGATCGAAACTTCTCCATTACTTTACCTAAATGAACAGGGATTTAGTAAAGGAAAAAAGAGGGGAGGTTTTTTTTTTTTTCAGGCTGGGCTGGGGAACACATGGGAATGGGGGCAAGTGTGGGTTCACTGAAAGCTTGTGTCCCCCCCCAATTTTTAACGATTTTGATTGAGTGAAGCCTTTAACTCCCAAAGATAGGGCCTTTTCTTTTTGAGAAGTTTAGTTAGGTTTTAGATGAGGGTCCTGAGGATATACAAAATTTAATGGGAAATAGTGTCTGATGATAAGAAGACGAGAGAAGAGACCAAGCTCATGATCCTCCAGCGCAACACAAAAAAAAATGAGGAGGTCCTGCGTGAGGGGGCCCCGGCCCACAGCAAGTTGCACCTTCTGCAAGCCAGGAACGGAAGGAGAAAGGGAGGCAGGGGAAAAGCCAGAAAAAGAGGACCTCACCCAAGAGAACAGAATCTTCTGAACCACTCGATCTCTAGGACTTACCTGCGCTCCAGAAAATGTGTGAAACAAATGCTAAATTCTTAAGTTCCCGCTTCGATCCCCACTCCCAGGGGCTTACAGTATTTTGTTGCATTAACTTGAGCTGGGTAATTTTATCAAGACAGGCTGTCAGCTAGCTGGGTGGAAGATACATAGTGGGTTATCTTTGAGGGACACTACTAACAAACCCCTCCGAGAAAAGCACGAACGGCTTCAGCATCTATAAACAGAGTCACCACATTTATAAAACTGTCCCATGTCTTGCTATCCCGGACACTTTAAATGTCTCTTAGGTTAGTGTGGTAAATTTAGTATTATTAGAGTTTCAAAAAAGAGAGGGCTGGAACAAAAAAGGACTACACTTCACCCACGGTTACTGACGGAGCTCTAGGCCAAGCAGTGGGCCCTCTAGTTGCAATTCTCTCCACCCTCTCAGCAGGACCCTCAGAGCTAAGATTTGGGGTGGTTCCAGATAATAATTGGTCGAAGTTCTAGGGCTCTAACTTCTAAAAATAGAGCTTTTTAGGTGGCTTAGATTTTCTTAGCAACATAGAGACACTTCTGATAGTTCTAGAATCTTAAATAACATATTAAAAACCTGAAGTAAAAAATATTCTAAATTAATTAGCTCTTTTTTAATATTTTATTTTCCTCTTTAAATAACAGGGAAATATTTCATAAAATAAAAATAAACTGATATAAAACATTCTGCCTAGATTATGTCCTTAATATCTTATAATTATTTAATACACTGCATTATAAATTATTTATAAATTAAGTACAGCTATTGGTGATGTATTCTATATTTATTTACCAGGGTCTTACAATTCTAGGACTTTAACAGTGGGGGGGGGGAACAAAACTATATTTTGCAGAAAAAAGTCATATGACGTGTGGAAGTTAAAATTTGTTGGTCATGGGAAAAAGGTTAGGGGAATTTGAATTGAGTTTCCATTGGGTTTTTTTCTTGTGCATAAAATATTTTTCTTTTTATTGACACTTGGAGGGGGCTTGGTGCATCGGAGGTTTGGTTGCCACACAGGTGGGGTTTTACCATAGCTGGCTAGCCCCAATTCAAGAAGGGGCCGTTCAAAGGTAGGGGGAATGGCCCAGAGGGAAGGGCCAAGGGGGCGGTCAAGGTTATAAAGCCCGGCCAAAAGCCCTGCCCCCTGGGTCGGTTTCTTACTCGGGGGGGTTTTTTCTAGGGGGGGGATCATTTGTATATTTAGCCTTTTATTATATTAAGATTAACTTTTCAAACTTTTTAATTTTAAAGTTTGGTTTCTTTTTGTTTTTCTCAGTAGGGCCTCCATCTATAGGGGGGAAAGGGCATCCTCCAAATCTTACGGCATATCCCGCGGGCCCACCCAATTGCAAAGGCCCCGCCCGGGAGGGTACACAATTTTTATTCCGGGGCCCGCCGGGTTTGTTTTTTGACCGTTTTGTTTTATTTTTTACTTTCAAAAAATTAGGGAATATAGTGCCCCAAGTGTGGCAATAGGAATTTTGTTCATTAGGTTTGTTTTTTTTTTTTATACTTATAGTTTCCGGCCCCTCAAATGGGTTTTGTTGGTTTCTCTGGGGGAACCCAGAGGGGTAAATAACTGGCCCCTCCTGTTTGAGGGGACCCCTGATCTTATAACTAAATTGTATCAGTTTTTGCATGCGGATTTGTTGATGGGAAGCTAAAAACAAATATCTGAACAAAAAGGTAAAATTTCGCCAAAAGTTAAATAAAGCCGCCCCCCTTATAACAAAAAAACATTGAATCAAAATTATTTCATTTCATTTAAGGTCATATTGAGCAAGTTAGTTTTTAACTTGCCTTTGTTAACGGGGTTTCACTATGCCAGAAAGAGGGGCTGTGGAAAAGCAATTAAGGTATTCAACATTTTACCAAAATAACACAGCCTCCCTGACAAATTGAAACTTATGTCTCTTGGCTAAATCTCTTTGTGGTTCATTACATAATTTTCAAATCCCCCACCACCAAAAGAATTTTTCCAATGTTTTTTTGTTAACTCTTATTTCCTAGGATTGTTTCTAAGCTTGGTACTATCCTTTTCATAATTTGGAAGATAAAAAAATCAGTTTTAGTTAGAACACTAAGGTATGCAAAGTTTGCTGGGGGGAAGTTCAATTGAGTTTAAGATGGCAAAAAATTTCTTCTTTCCACTGTTCCGTTTGAAAACAACCGTTCCTGGTTGCTCCTTACTTGGCCTTACCATGTTCTAGCCAGGAAGGGATGGGGGATATTCAAAAACAGGGCCTGGAATTGCCATGGATTTTGAGGTTTACAACTTCTAAAGAAATAACAAGGTGGTTGGCAAAAGTTAGTCCCCCATAATAAAAAGGGTGGAAAAAAGCAAAATCTACTGGTTTTTGTTTCTTACGGGTTCTATTTTCTTTTTTATGGTATAGTGAAAAACCTGGTGCCCAAGATACACTCTTCCAAGGAATGCTTAACAGCAATTTCTATGATTTTTCAACTTTTTCCTGCTAAAAGAATGACATGCAATTTTCTTTCCGAAACTAAACTCAGTGGGCTTGGGTGTTTTCACTGGATTTAAAGATATCATGGCCTCTCCCAATTCATTTCTGGCGCCTTATCCGTTTTTCTTTTGCCCCCCACAGTGCACCTTTCTCGCACTTCTTTAAAAAATTGGAAATTTCTAAAACCTCCAGCCAGGGCTCCCCATGGTTTTGCTTCTTAACTGTTTTTTTTTTCCTATTTATTTGGATTGTGTTGTAAAGGGTTTGCCCTCAATTTTCTCAACCTTGCTCTTTGGTTCCCCAACCCCTCCCACCATAAACTTTCCCCCCTCCTTCCCCCCCACCCTCTTCCCAGGCCCCAGCCCCACCCCCCACCACACCCACATCCCAGGCTTGGGGGAAAATCATTGAGGACCCTCAAGGTTTGTGTAGAACCATAGGATAAACTCTGATTTTTTCATTTTGACATCATTAAAGGAAAAATAACATTTGAAGTTGTGCCTCTGGGGGGAACCACCAAGGAGGTAACTAGTAAGCATTCAGGCTCCCCTCCCATGTTCATCAACTTTTTATATCAAAAAATTGGCTAACCATCCTTAAAAAACCCTCTTGTTTACCAGACAAAGAAGCAATTGCTTAATTCAATAATTACGGTATGGTTCAGGGGGGTGAACCATATTTTAGAATTCATTGTTATGGAAATTATCTTCAGTGTTCTGTTAGGAATTTCATTTCTTTCTGTAAAGGGGGTCGGGCTAAACCAGGATGAGCAAATGGGGCTTAATAACAAAAGGTATGTTTAGCATGTAACTGGAATTGTCCAGGAAGAGGAAGGCAAAAAGTCACTGGGCTGGGATGGCCATTCTGGGATGTTGTTCAGGATCCACCTCCTCAGTAATGTTCTGCCCAACATCCTCTTAAGATGTGGCTTTTGCCCTCAAGGATGTCTGGGCATGTCTGTAAACTGGTTGATACTTCCCGGGAAACCTGGGCGGACACATGGGCCTGGAAGAAAAATAAAGGGGGAAGAAGGGCCCAAAAATGGGACCTATTAATAAAACCTGTCTCTCCTCGGAGTCTTTTTCATTTTCACTAGAGAAGAGAGAACCTTTTCAAGTAACTTCTATAATCTACAATTATAGGCGCAATTATATGTTCCCTCCCAAGACCCTTATCGCCAGAGCTGATACACAAGAAGCAGGGATGGAAGAGTTTTTCAGGCTTCCTAGCTTCTGTAATTTATTAAAAGAAGGTGAGGAGATGGGGTGGATAGGGGCAAATTTTCCTGAAAAATGATATGGGATTAATATCAACCTAAAATATCTGGTACATCTTCAAAAGGTCTCAGTCTGTGTTTATAAGGCAAGGCTATAAGTTTACCAAGAGTTAGGCCCTTTTAAATCCACCAGCAAAAAAAAAAAAACCCCAAAAAATTGTGTGGTTTGGTTGTTTAACCCTGGATATTTCAAAGATGTATCGGGGATTTCCCTAATTCCTAAAGAGGGTCAATTGGCAAACACCATGGGACCGACATAGCAGCCACACTGATATATTACACAGTTCTTCCAAAATAAAAAAGCAATTCGTTTAGAGGCAGACAGCAGTATCTAGACTAGAGATAGATGATTTCCATATGTTTGGACTTTATTAAACAAAGTCAGCAAAAAACATCAAACTTGCTCTTGAGGGGTTACCACTTACTCTTTTTTATTCCCAAAAATGTCATTTATGCATGGGTTCGCCCAACAAAAGTTAGGAAGCTCTTTGAAGGTGGCCTATGTTTGGTGCCTTTCTTACCCTAGTTGCACTCAGTAGGGTGCCAAAAAATAGAGCCACTAAGTGCTACTTTACAAAAAGAGACTTCTCTAAGACAGGGCGACTGGCAGCCGCCCAAAATTGGTTTGCTGGGCACATTGGGGCATTCTAATGATATAATCACACTTTAGCGAGTCTCTATATGTGATAACCACTCAATAAATCTTTGTCGTTTAATCTGCCAATCAAGTTTTTTAAACATGCTAACCCTTCTTCTTTTCTATGATCTGAGGGGGAGAAGAAACAGAGAAAACTACTCTTGTCAGGACACTTCAGACATTTCTGTTTTATAGTATAGCTACTGTATTTGGTTCAATCTACTTTCTCCCCTGAAGTTCGAGGGGAAATATGTATGAAGTGAAAACAGAAAAAGGGCAGCAGCATCCTCAAAAACCCAGGGCGTCATTCCCAAGTTGCAGCCAAGGGACCAGTCTGGTGTACAATAGCATGGGACCCTCTGCCCAATAGCTTTGTGAGGGGACACCCCAAGGACAAGGCTCATGATGGCACCTGCCCTTGTCCACGGTCAGAGGCTGGGGAATGGTTGGCCTTATAAGAACGTAGAGAGAGGAGAAAGCTTAGGAAAGAGAAGAAAATTCTTCTGCAGGAAACAGACCACAATCAGGAAATCTGTTTGATTGTGCTACTGATAGTTTGTTCTCTTTGATAAAAATAGTAGCTATTTATTATAAAATTATATTATTTAAATAATTTATTTAATTAAAGCAGGTAAAATTTTGACATTTTCTCCTGGGTGACATACGGATTATGATGGGGGAAAGACCCAACAAGATGGCCAATGTGCTTACTCGGAGATTCAGAGGATGGATTTTAAATGTGAACTTGGGATTTCATCAAGGTCTCAGGAAAGTTCAGTGGTTCCACAGGACCAGTCAGGCCATTGAATCCTGGACATCAGAGTATATTCTAGGTTTTAGAGGTGTTTTGAGTTTGCTATTTGTACCAAGTAAAGCTGATATAAAAAAGCTGCAATCAACTGCCATAAACTTTCAAGGACTTTTGCAAAACAAGTTCATGTCATGGTGGCAGCTCCAAAATGGCTGTGGGGGAGGGAAACTAGAATTTACACCATGTAAAAATCCACAAATTCTTCAAATCAGTTGCTTTTTTTAAAAAAATTTTAAAATGCTGTTTAGTTAACATTCAAAACATACTCTGTCAGGCACCCATACAGCTCACTCTCTGGGAGGGAAAGTCGGGCGTTTTGTTTTTATTTGTTTTGGTCCAGGAAAAGTTTGCTAATAGAAACTCTCCAAGTCTAAGAAATGAGTCCACTCACAAGTCAGGATTGAGCATTCAAACAGATGGTTCCATACCTGCACTGGTGTCCTACTACGAGGATTATAAAGCAGGAAAAACTTTTAAAGCCATTTCCCTGCTCTTAGGAAGAGCTCCCAACCTGAGTTTCCAAAACTGTAACTACGTACCATAATAACTGTAAACTCATCTTACAGTGTGCCAGATAGGGATAGCTATCCCTCTCTCCTTCAAAACCTTTTTAAGGCATTTGGTTTCATTATTTCTTACTTTTATAGATGAAGGAGACGAAACCGAGGCTTCAAAGAGGCTGAGCATATAATTCATAGTACACAGTAAAGAGTGGTAAGTTTTTATTTATATTAAAAGCCGGGTTTTAGTTTTTTTTTAGCAACAAAATGGCAGACCCTGGTGGTATGATGACACCACAAAAACAACAATGGATTGCAGTAAGGATGGACAAAGCAGGAGGCAAAACTGTAGGGCCAGGGGGCACCTGCGGGGAGACAGGTCGGGAGACCAGCAGGGACTCAGGAAGTGGAGGGATGGGGCGGTTATTATAGGTGGGTAAGGAAGGCAGGGGGGACAGTTGGAGTGGAAGCAAAAGCAAAAAAAAAGAAATGTTGTGGGTCTTTTATTTATGCCAGGCCCTCCTTGTGGACCTCAGGCTTTGACTGGAGCAAAAAAGGTAAGGTGACCTCCCAGCCAGGGCGCGACCACCATAAGATCTCCAAAAAATAAGCCTTCTGAGGTCATGCATTGCACATATCTCCCCAAGATGAGCTGCCCCGCCCGCCCGCGAGAGTGACGCAACACTTGAACAGTTAGCTCATCTGCAGAATATCACTATTGATTTCCTTTTTTTTCTTCTTTGAAACTCAAGTCATTAGTTCAAATTTTTCATTCCCCCAACATTTAAAACATGGAACCCAATAAACTTTATTGTTTTTCTTTCACTGTTGGCCAAAATCATTATTTTAACTGGTACCCAGGTTATTAAAATCACAACTCTAGTGGTGGGAAAATTTACACTTTGCATTTCAATGTATGGGCTTAACTTAAATGGGAGGAATGTTGCTTTGGAAATTGTAAAACACTTTTTAATCTATTTCATATGCTAAAAAAAAAACAGGATTAAGTATTAATGAGTTGAATTTTATTTCTCTTCAGTGACTCTGATATTTTTTGTTCTTTCCATATAAGCCAAATTTTTACTCAATCTCTAAACTTCTTGCCAACGACCCCATGTGGCGTTTGGGTAAGGTTTCCTATGACTTAAACCCACTTTGATGTGGTTTCTTTAAAACCCGACTGAGGGCTCCAGCACAGCCAACAGTTTCCCCCCACTGACCATGAGGGTAATCGGGAGGAAATTAAACATCTGTGACTAAGGTTGGTTTAAAGTTATATCTCGTTGGAAGGGGGGGTGAAAAGATATTAATGGAACGGCCAACCCCACGAAAAAAAAGGCTCTATTGAAAACACAGCCAGCTAAGGTAAAGCCCACAGCACTTTTGCCCCTTACCCGTAAAAATCTAAGCGTTTACAAAGGGTCCCCACTGAAAATTTTCTGGTGGGTTGGCATAATGAAACAAAAAGGAGAGAAGGAGGGGCTGGTTTTTTTTTTATTCTCGTTAGGATGCGAGGGTGGGGAATTTCCCGGGGAGCCACTTTCCAAGGGTGTGTGTTGGACTTTTTTTTCCTTTTTTTCATTCTGAAGGAAGCAGAGGGTTGTAAAAGTAATGTCAATTGAGGTTTCATTTGGATTGGTTTTTCTTTTGGGGGGGCGGACTCCTCAGTTTCTCAGTGGGAGACGCTAAGTTTAGGAAATTCCAAAATCCTTTTTGTTGGGGACTTATTAAAGGCAAAAAAGCCTTTTAGTTAATTTTGTCAAAAATAACAGGAGTACAAAAAAAAATGTCGAGTTCAAGATATTTTCTTAGAATGCGTTTTTATAAGTAAATTATATAGATTATATGCACAAAAAACAAACAAAAACTACCAAAAAATAAAGTATTTAATTTTTTCAAATTTTTGGATTCCATTAAAGGCATTATGAGGTTTTTTCCTTACTTTAGCCCATTTTTCAAAAATCAATTGTATTTTCAAACCACCAATCCCATATTACCAACATCTAGGGTGTATGGCAAAGCTCTCATTGCCATCATTTCCTACTTTTTGTTCTGTCTACCATTGTTTTCTCAAACCACAAAGGCAAACAACAAGCTTAAAAGGGCACTTAGCAGTTTTTCATAATGTGGGGGTGGGGGGGACTTTCCCTTTTGTTTGATCTTTTCATTATATTGGCTTTAAACACATTTCCCCCACATTTCTTTAGCTGTCTTGAATTTGAGGGGAACTATATTTATTACAATAAATAATCCCATTTTGGTCCCCAAGGTATTATGGCCTGGATAAGGGAACCATGGGGGGGACCTCCCAATTTCACTTTACCAAAGGAATATTACCGAAACCTCATATTCTGTTATTCAAATGGGTGCGGGGGAAGGCACCCATAGCTGGGGGTTAATGTTGGTGATAATTACATAGGAAAGGGGATATTGGAAGGGAAGGTTTATTAGTGTTGGGAGTTCAGGAAAGTGTTTGGGTTGTCATTGAGGGCAAAAAATTACAGTTTTATGTTGATGATGCGTTCGGAGTTCTGTTGCTACTTGGCCATTGTAGGGTTTGGATCCTTGGCTAAGTTGGCTGGAAAGGGAACCAAACATAAGAGAATTAAATATGGCATGTCGATTTACCCCCAGGGTCCCCAGATTGGTTTCTACGTTCAGGATTTACTAATACCTTTTGGGGGGGGAAGAAACGGTGGAAATATATACCCAAAAATTAGGTTAGCAGAAAAAAACAATATATGGGTGGGGCCAATAAAATTAAAAAAACAAAAAAAAAAATGCCATTTTTTCATATGGATACAAAAAATGTAATGTATTAATGCACAGTATTTCATTAATTAATGTTTTACCTTAAAAAAAATGAAAGTGGTTATGAATAAGTGAATAAAATGGGGCCCCCATTCCAATTTTTTTTTTCTGTGTCAGAATGGGGAACAACCTAACTGGGGAGCTGCCCCACAACAAAAACATTCAGTTTTAATTTTACTTGTTCATCTATAAACAAGTGATAAGGGGGTGGTGGGGAAAAAAGTGGAGGGTAAGGGGCCACTTCAAAAATTACGTATGACCATTTTAAAAATGTGTTACTGGAAGGGGGAGGGAAAAATAAATTCCATGGTGGGGTGGACCAGGAAGTTAAAGCGCATGGGAGAAATGGAGTTTGCTGCAAAAATTTTTTTCCAAGGTTGCATGGGATCGTTTAATTGAGCTGCCTGTAGGGTCAGTGGAAAGTGGAATTTTTGTAACTGCAATACTTTGCATGGAGTTAATAAGCATCAGGTGGGGGGACTTTTCCAAGGATCCCCAAGCAGGTTGGGGTTTTTACATGATTTCTATTGTTTTTGTAAAAATTATTAGAAAAAAAAAAGTATAAAAATGTGTGTATCACAGTTACTTAAAGGAAGTTCCATCAAAGTTGGTGTGGAGCATTCTGGCCCCCACAACACCTACCCCGTAAACCCTGCCTATTAAAGGGTTTGATCCTGTAATTAAAGGGGCTACCACGGGGCCTTCCCAGGGGCCTTGTCGTGGCCCCCTTGGGGCTTTAGGGGGGGGCGCATGGGGAGAAACCAAAATGCTTTTTGCAACATTTTTGCCAACCATTTGGGGGACCAACCTTCCCACCATAGGTTCTAATTTTTATTTTCTATCAAGGCCAGGGGGACCCCCCAGGGCATTAAGCTACATATCCTTACCAGTTTTTATTTTCAGGGGAAAAAGGTTCTGCCACCTCGGTGGTTTCAGTTGCACGTTTCGTTAGTGGGGGACTAGGGTTCGGGGATCCCCTGTCGACTGGTCTGCCATTAAATATTGTTCAACTGGGGGGGGGAAACTTAGGTGTCTATGGAAAAAAAGTTATATTTCCCAGTTTTTACAAAGTTGAAGGTTGCAGGAAAACATTTTAAGATATGGTTGTGTGAGTAAGCTTCAAGTATTTGGGAAAGTGAGTTTGCTGGTTGGCTTGTGGATAAAGGCTGGATTCTTTGCCCAAGGTCTGTTTTGAAAAAGTTTTCACTTGAATTACATATCCTAAGAAACAGGTGGGGTTCCCCCAGTAGTTTAAAGTGTTCCACCTCATGGAGAAGGCTTTCTTTTGGTTGGAGGGCTCAGGCAAAAACTAACCCTTTTGGCCCTCCCTTTATCACAAGGAGGGCTAAAGAGGGGGGTGGGGGACAGAAAAAGGAGCAGGTTGAGGGTCTTGGAGGTCTTGTCTAGGTCAATTGCACTTAAAGGAGGTATCCCCCCGCTTTAAAAAATTAAAAGTTGGGTTCCAGCCTGTTTACTGAGCGTAATATTAAAAAGGGGGATCCATAACTTGGCCGCCCACTTGGCTCAAAAAATAAGACTGGAAAACCGTATGGCCAGGGGGGAAACAGGGAGATGGACCACTTTTTTTTCTTTCCTGAGGGGATACAATGATACCTTTTGGGGAAAAAGCTGGTGGGAGAAAAACTAGTTGGGGGGGGGGGGACAATAAAATTTGGGATGTTCTGGTTCAACTTTTGAAAGATAATTAGAATTACAGAAAAAAAACCATTAAAAAGGTAAATAAGTTGAAAGAAAGGGGGGGGGGGACAAATAAAATTAGGTTTCTATCCAAGATTTGGAAACTTCATTGGATAACTTGTCTAATGAAAAAAAAAAAGATTTCATTTTAAAATACATTCTTAATTGGTTCATTTTATGGCCATTTAAACTTTTAAAAATCATAAAACCATTTTTATAAGAATTATTAAAAAATAACCTTGCTTTTTTATATGGTAAAAGGCAGTATTGGGACAGGGCATGTGGAAGTTCCTACTCTAAAAAATGGGGGGCAATGGCAACACTACATTCTTTAGACTTTTTTTTTTTTTTTTTCTTATAAGCTTTTTTCTTCTAATTTAAATTTTCAGGTGTGAAAGCCAGAAAAGGAAAGGGAAAAAAGTTCCGTTAAAAAAACATCATGGGATTTTTTTGCTGGGTTTTTTCTGTTGGGAATTTTCAAAAAAAACCAAGTTTGGAGGGTTCAAGGGGCCAGGGGTGGGGGGGGGGGGGGTGTGAAATTAAGCAATTGAGAGTGAAAGTGGAAGGGACTTTATATTAATACAAAGTCATTTTTCCAAGGGGGCTACTGCCAACACTGTCTGGATGAGTTATTTACCTCAGGGGGAAACCATTTGATATTTCAAATCTTCACTTTTCTGCATTTCTGAAATAAATTGGGGGGTTTTGTTAAGTGTGCTTTATATTTTCCATAGAGTTAATGAGTGGGACTAAAAAATTAAATATTACTTGGTAGGAAAATTGGCCACACAATGAAGTTGGCTCCCAGTGACTACTCTTTTGCTGCTACTCATGAACAAATTAATTAGCTGAGGAGCTAAAAAATGTAGGGGGAACTGTGGAAAGGGGGCTAAAGGCATTTCACCCTATTCCGGAGGTCAATAGCAAAAAATCACTGTTGGGAAAAGGTTGTTGGCCCTCTGCAAAGGTTTTTTCATGTAAAGCTTTGTGTTTCCAAATTTTTACAAAAACCAAGGCTTTCTTATTGTGTGTACTGTTTCCAGCCAAGGCAACTGAGTTGGGCATCAATAAAATGCAAGGGAATTACTAATAAATATGATTTTTTAAAAAAAATAAATATCTTTAGGGGGGGCATTTTTCTCATTTTGAATTTTGTTTTTCCTTCAAGAGGATTAAAAATTTCCAATTTGTTAGGGTAAATAGGTTAGGGCTGATTGTTGACCAAAGGGGTGGCCCACTGGGGCCACAAAGGTCTTTCTTTAAATTGATTTGAAAACTTTTAATTTAATGGTCAATGGGATTCATTTTGGGAGGATTTTTATGGCAATCTATTATTTTTGCAAGCACGCTATTGGGAAAAAACCTTTTTACAACACCCTAGAAAAGATTCCATGGCTCAGAGGATTATCATTGTCCTGTGGTTTGTTTATTTCATTTCCCAAAAAAATCCCATGGGGGAGGCCATTAATTTGGAGTAACTTTGGGGCCACGCCAGGAGGCACCAGGTTTCTAGGGGGTCTAACAGTTCTGGATTTTTAATTCCATCTCACTTTTCTCATTGGAGTTTGTTATAAACTTTGAGCAAGGGGGGGTTACACCAAAAAACTCAGTTTGATTGTGTTTTAATAGGTTTCCAAAGAGAATAAAAAAAAAATCATATTGGACCAATTACTTTTTTTGAGGCCCTAACTATATGTTTTTAGGGAAAAACTTTAGGGGAAAAATAAATGGCTCTTCTGACCCTTAGGCAGTGGTATGAGAAGGTTTTATTGTCCAAAGTCCTTTTTTCTTAATCCACTTTTTAATTATTATGCTTGGCATAAAAAGGAACGGGACTCAAATTGGAACATCTTTGTAAGGAATTTATATGTATAATTTTACTAGGAGGGGCCTGGATGCACAAAAAATCTTTGTGCAAGGGGCTCGGCCCTCGCAGCCCCGGCTTCGTCAGGATGGGGTGGTCTGGGGCGGTTCCAGTTCTATTTAGCATTAATTTTACACTTTTTTTATCATAGAATATGGAAGTTTCAGGCATACCAAAACAGGTGTAATTTGGGACATTTCTGTTAAGTCAACTTTATAAAAGTGATCTCCTCAAAAGTCTAGGTTAACCATCTATCCAACCACCACAATT
>JAJQQW010001680.1:0-16053 GCA_025583905.1 Ia io | reverse complement strand
CTTATTGCGATAGAAAAAATAAAAAAAAAGGCCCCTGAAAAAAGCAGTTTAAAACACCAAGGTTTGGGGGGTGGGAATGGGAAACGTAAGAGAATTTCTCAGAGGAAGTTTTTTGGGGAAATGCTGCAAAAGGATGTGGGCCAACAATAGGGATTGTAAGCCCCCGAATGCGCACTATACTTCCATTCTGTGTTTTAATCCCAGACCCCCCTGGAAACTTGGGTAAGAAACAAACCCGCCCTCCCCTACCCAACGGAGGCCACTTCCCACTTGGTTACCCTTCCCCTTACCTGAATACTTGTACCCCCTTTCCCCATTCCTCCTAAAGGGCCCCTCCCCCCGCCCATATGGGCCCCAAAAATGTTTCCCCCCCTATTATTTTCCTCCTCCCCTCCCTTTTTTATCTTCTAAAAGAAATAAATATTTTTTAAAAAAAAATTTACTCCAAGAAAAAAAACTGAAAGAAAAGGAAATAACTGTCCCTAATACTCTCTTCCCCAGTCCTCCTTCCCCAAAAGCCCGTGACCTTAATAAAGTTTTAATGGAAGTATGTAACAAGAGGAAAAAAGACATAAATTTTATTTATCTCCCCTGACCCCTTTTAAAGAACCATAAAATGAATTTTATTGTTTTATACATTTTTTTCTTTAAATTAATGAACTCGTTTTCAAAGAAATTTTAACAAAAAAAAAATTGTAAATTTATTTTTTCATACTATTAATGGATGAAAAATTTTTTTAAAATTAATAATGTTTTTTATAGTAAATGAAGGCCACCCATGGGTAACCCCCTAGCCCCTGGGAGAATAATTAAAAAAATGACATTGAAATAATCATGACCATTTTTGACATACCTTAAATACCTCCCACTCCAAGCCTCCTTTTGCTTTTTTTGCCGCCCCGCTAGCTTCCCAAACGTGGTTCCACACCCAAGGTCCCCCCCTTCCAGGAAAAGCCTGGGTGCCAGCTTAAATCAGAACCCCCACTTTAACCCTGGAGACTTGAACTTTTATTGCCCCAAGACACTTACTTGCACTTTAAATTGGTGGGAGCACCCCAGCCCTAACCCACCAACCAAGCCACAACCCTGGAAATTTTCATTTTCATTCCATTTTAATTAAAAAAAAAACTGAGGTTATGGAATTGAATTTTAGTTTTTTTTGTTAAGGCCTTTTTTTTCTAAACATATAATCCCCCTGTCCACCAGTTTCCTTCTCCATGAAACTAACGCCCTTTTAAAACTACAACCAACCCCAAATCAAGTGCACAGGTCCCCAATATCCCTGGATGAACTTTACCAATAAGGCCCCCATATCCTTCCATTCCTTCCTCCTTCTCTAGTTTTTAGCCCTTGTTTTGGAAAAAAATGGGCATAAGTTGATTTTTTCTGCAGTTTTTTGGTTATACCTCTAAGTTCCAATAGATGTATAAACTGAACATGGGGCACTTTTTTTTTTTGCCCACACAGCAGTTGCCGTTGCCCCTTTCTAAAAATCAATTTTTCCTTTGTGAGTAATGGGGTTGTATATTTCCTGAATTCTTAACAGTATCCCACTAAAGCAGTTTTAATGAACCTTTGGGGCAAAGTCCATTTTTTACATTTTTTCCCTCACCCTGAAAAACTCAAACTTTAATCTTTATAAAAGTGGAAACGATTTTGTTTTTTATAAGGACATATTATGTTACAAAAACAAGTTTGTTCCCCTGGGCCCCCCTGGGCCCCCACCCAGTATTCAGTTTAAAGCTAGCCCCCTTGTTGTTAATGAACAAATCCTTAACTTGGCTACCCTCTCCTTTTGCTGTGCCCTTTGTGTCTTGGATCTTACTATTAAAAGTCCCCCCTATAAATTTTGAGAACAAAAGGAACTCCCTTATTAAGTAGATAGAAAAAAATTTCCAGGCAGTTTTAAGGGAAATAGGTGGGGTGAGAAGAAGAGGAATTAAACATAAACAACTTTTTAGGTAGCAGAAAGTAATTGCCCCCCTGAAATCTAAATTTTGGCAACCTAGACCCCCTTGTGAAACTATGTACAGGTATGACCAAGAGGGTTGTGTGAAATACTGTAAAAATCCAGATAAAACCCGTGGAGCCTAAATGAAGAATCGGTCCCCCCCCCCCCCCCCCCGCAAATACCCGTCCTTCCAACTAACCAGCCCTCTACTGGAAAACTTTGTTTTATGCATTATTTAGTCGTATTTGCAAATCAAAACAACCATCTTCAAGTACCCTCCCGTTTTGTTATTTCCCCTCTAAAGTAAAATTGAATCTTTTCATTATTTTTTTTGTGGCATTTTGTCTGGTCAACCCTCTCAGAGCAAACTTCTTTCCCAATTTTATCATTTTTCTCCCCAAATTCTCCTGACACTGAGAGCCAGAGAAAAGAGAACAAAAATACCTTTCCCCTAAACTACATAGCCCCATCCCCCAGTTTCCTCCCCATGAAAATTAAAGCCCTTTTTTTTTTTTTTTTTTTTTTAAGGGAAGGCAATGAGGGTTCCCCCCAGTTCCCCCCCCCCTTAAAATTTTTCTGTAACATTAAACAATACTAAAAATTCTTTATTTGTAAAAAGAAAGTTTTATAATAATATTTCCTAGCAAGGAAAAGGATACAATGAAGGAAAAGCCCTATTTTAAGAAAAATTCATAAATATTTACTGTATTTGTAAAACAGATAAAAATGGTAATGGTGGGCAGAACTTATTGTGTAACCCAAAAAGGAGAAATGTGTTCAAGAAAATAGTTTTTTTTTTGCCTTATTAATAAAAATGGAAAAGTGTTAAGGTGGATCCAGTTGCATTGGGTGGGGTAATATTTTTCATTCACATATTTAAACTCGGGCAGTTTTTTTTTAAAAGGCTTGTGTTTTTTCCCCTTTTTTCCTTTATTTTTAACAACAAGCCACTAAATCACAATTTTCTTCTTTTGCAGCCACATATTTGGTCCCCCCTCTAAGTGAAATTAGCTTTTTTCCCCCGTTGGTTTCACCCTGCTCCTCCATAATACAATGTTAATCCACTCGCACTAACCCCCCCCTTTTCTTTCAATAATGCCCTATGTTACCATTTTCTTTAGGGTTCCCTATTTCTTTTTTATGTATAGAATCATGTGTTGGGCTTCAAAATCCACTGCCATTGACAATAAAAGTAACAAAAATTTTCTTTCTCTTCCAAATAAGAAATAAAGTCTAAAGGTTTATCATTAATACAATTAGAATCTTGTGAAACAAATATAAAAATTTCAGATCATCTTTTCATGGACAGAACGAAGGGTGGGCATGTTTCTACAATTAACCAGCTCTGTTGCCTCAAGATGGTTAAGGGAATGTAAACCCTCGGTCTTTTTAACAAGTGGAGACTTTTGTGGATCTGAAGACATTATTGACTGGTTAAAAATAGCACCACTTGGTCAGTATGAGGCAGTGAGAAGATGAGAGCTGGGGGCTCCCCACTGGCTCTACTGTGTACAGATAGGGGCTGCCAAAGAGCCTATGCTGGGAGTGGAGGATAGAAATACTATTGTCATCGTGTTTCAAAAATGTACAATTTGGGACAAAGTGTTCATCAGAGGTATTTAAAAAATGTCATGTAGGAATTGTTCTCTGACAAAGGGAAATTGAGTAGGAAAAAGAGTTGAATACCGGCTCAACAGATATACAAGTGACAACATGTTTAAAGCATTGCAGAGGTTAAACATAGCCACAGAAAATATATTACTCTCCCATTGATGGCTAATTGCCCTGATTATTTCACAATCTAAACCATGAATTCTGCTGCAGTCTAAATAATAAAATATTTGGACTGGTAAAATGGGCATTATTGCAAGTCAAGAATAATTAGAGTAAAACATGATCTCAGCACCCCCCTTCAGGTAAGCGTTGTAATATCCTATTCATAGTGAATTTCCTTCTATACCACAAGCCCACTCAAGCCTAAGCACCTTTGTTCCTAGCTAATACTCTACTGACATCCTTTACCAGCTAGATTTTGTGAGCACGGTCTGTTTTGACAGTAAGGTAGAAAAAAACATAGCACGGATGCTCATGTGTCATCTTAGCCAGAGACTTTCTTGAGCTTCCATCTAAAATATCCTCCAGCCCATGGTCAGACTCTATCAACACAACACACTTGCATGTTATACGAGCATTTAATAATTTCACGCACTAAACTTATTCACAATTTAGCATTCTAATTGGTTTTCACACCTGGTTCCTGGAATTGGAATTTTAATGAAGAAAAGGTTGCCTTGTCTCTTGTTAATACAGTTTTTATTTTTCTAAATATGTTTTTGTCTGTTTGTCAACTTTGTATTCTCATAAAATTAGCAGTGACTGTCTTTTAAACTAATACTTAAGGGGTCCTTCTTACTTTCAGTAAATGAAAAAACAAATCCAGAACCAGGTTATTGTTTCTATAGACTTCCTACAGACCAGCCACTGTTTTGAGATGGAATTAAAAAATAAAAACAGAACACTCTTAAAATAGTTTTAATTATAAACATTTGTTTAAATAGTAATGAAAAATCAGCTTCCCACAGTTTTCACTCATTCTCCCAGCAGAAGTCAGCTTTCTGTTTTACACAGTGAAATACACTCTCATCCACCTCCTCTCTTGAAATGATGGATAACCTGTCGCTTGTGCTATTCTGGGTGTCTCTCCTTTCAGAGTAAATACCTTTTTCCAGTTACCTTTTGCCATAACTATATTACACAGCTTTCAAACGCTCATCATTCTTGTGCTACTCACCCCTTCCTTCTGTTTTGGCCAATTCAGCTATCCGATAACCCCCTTAGCAGAGAGGTGCAATGAATGGGGAAGGATCGCTATGGCCTCTCTTCTCCAGGGAGGCCTGGTAAGTGAGGTTAATGGGAAGAGGCTTTAGAGTCAGTCCGATACCTGGCTCAAATACAATTTTTAATTACGTGGATCTTGGTTGGGTAAGAAGGTGGGCTCACAGCCTCAAATTTTCTTCATCTTTAAAATGAGAAATAAACAGAGGGTAAAAAAGTATCAGGTAAAATAAAAGCCACTTACTCGGATACCTCTATCCCCTCATGATTTGTGATCCAATTGAGTAGATACAGGTATAAGGCTAGGAATAAAAATATAACTTTATTGCGAGGTGAAAAAACTGTAAGTAGGAAAGTCGACAGATGGTATAAATTGACCCAAAAATGACTCCTATTTCCAACCTTCCATTTGTCTAGTCTAGGATGGTGAACTAAGATTCAACTAATACCCCTACTACATTTCACTTATTACAGACTGCACTTAAAACCAAGTTTCCCTAACATTCCCCCGCTCTGTGAAGATAGGCAACACACTTTTATGAATCTAGCAGTAAGGGCTAGCACAATATTACATATACCCCAGGTTTTTCTTTTTAAAAAATGTAATTCCATGGCCCTGGCTGTGTTCCTAAGTGGTTAGATTGTCAAGGTCCAAAGGGCCAAAGGGAAGCAAGTTGCCATTCCCAATCAAGGTCAAGTAACTGGGATGTAGGATCAAGGCCTCTGCATGGTTGGGGCATGTGCAGTGGAGGCAACCCAATGGATGTGGCTCTCACAAAATCAGTGTTTCCTCTCACTCTTTCTCTCTCTCCCTCCCTCTGTATTCCACTCTGTCTAAAAGAAAAAAAAGGGGTGCTGGGGGGGGGGGGGTTGGTCCCCCCCCTCCAAGGAAACCCAATGCACATGATCGGTACAAACCCACACACATGATAAAAATATCCCTACAAACAAGCCATTCATTCTCATAAAGTGCCAGATAGACATATTTCACCATTGGAATTCTGGATTCGGAATCTAACCTAAGAGAATTGTTTATCAATTCTGAAGCTCTTATTCCAAAGGACCTAATAAGCTAATTACTATAAAGTTGGTCAAGATATGGTCAATAGCAGAATCACATGGCCACATTCACTAGAGTTTTGCTAACACAAAGGACTTTCCTGAGTGAAGACTGAAACTATGACTAACCTCACTTATTCTGAACACTATTTCCACACCCTATAACCAATAATATTGTAAAATAAATTAACTGATTCCATGCTTTGTCAAAATATTGCACTATGATAAGGGATTCGGGCCTTTTAAAAACGCATTTCTTATTCATGTACTATTATTGTGCTATCATTTATTGCATACCAAACAACATTTCTAAATTCTCAAGAATAATTCTGGAAGACTTCATAAGAATTTTAAAAGTAAAGCCAACATGTAGGTCTAAAATTGTACCCTTGAACTATGGTAACGGGCTATGCGCGACTGAAACTCTCGAAGTCACTTGAATTCTCAAAGTAGAATAGCCAATCACATCTTCAAGGAGTTTCCTCCATGCTCAAGCAGTAGATTTTTAATGGGCCTAGATACACAGTTTTTTCATTAAAAAGGTAGGGAGTTTAGTACTATTCATTTGTCCTTTTTCTTGGATCTTTGGGTTCTTTCAATTTCCTCTTCAGCCTGGGCCTTTGGGGTTGTTCTATCACTATCCAGATGAAAAAAGGGGATTTATTCTCTTTTGATTCTTCCACCTGGAACAAAAGTCAAATTTGTGCTTCCTGTTTGAATTTAATAAAATAATCCCACTTTTTCTCCATAGGGAGAATAGGGGCCCAAAACCTTTCTTTCTTAATTATGTCCAGGGCTCTTACAATCTTTAGACTGGGACCAAAAATATCTCTAGGCAAAGTTAATTCCCTAAATTTACTTTAAGGAATAAAAAGTTTAACCTTTTTTTTCTTTTTTTATTTTTGTTTTTGGCCTTTTCCTATGGGGGGACCAATATTGTTGTTTTGCTTACCTCCTATGTATTTAATTTGTTCCCTCGTGGGTTTGTCCATTCCATTAATTCACAATCCATCACCCCACCACAACCAAAACTTAAGGGCAAACAAAAAACAAAAACCACAAAATGTTATTAAGATGCACTTTAGCTGTTGGGCAGGTCCAAATTTCTCTTTTTTGGGTTAATGTAATTGGTAAATTACTATTAAAAACCATTATTTTTATTTTCAAAATAAAAAACCATTCTGGTCACTCTTACTAAAAGGTATTCTGTTTGTTGTGTACTGCTTTTTTCAGGATCCCCAGAAATAAAGTTAATTATATATTTTTTTTATCATTAACCATTTATATAAATTTTTTACTGCCAATTCATAATTGTATCTAGAATTTTTCCCCAGCCCCCCACTGTTTCATTTTTCTAAAACAGTATTTGTTTATTTTCTTTGCATTATCTTTTTTTCCTAATTAATTTATTTATATACAAGTTGCTGGTAGTGTTTTTTCCCCAACCTTGTAAAAAAAGAGTTGGGAATTGTTAGAAAAAGAAAATTTAATAATTTTATAAATTTCTCAAAATGAAGGGAAATAAGATTATTTTATGTTTAAAATATTGGAGGCCATATATTTACTTGATATATAATGTTGGCCAAAAAACCCATTGAAAAATATTTATATGAAATTGTTAAATTATTGTAGTAAAATTATTTTAACCCAGGGTGATGATTTATATAAAATTTATGGTAATCTGAAAAAGGAGGGGGAAACCGGCCACCCATATACAATTATTATTAAAAACACAAAAAGGTTGTTTATAGGGGGAGGAAATGTGGGTTTTAGGGAAAGTGATTTTTAATTATTTTCTATATCTGTTTTTTCAATAAGGGATAGGTATTACCATTAATTTTTTTCTGTTGTATAAGATGGGCCCACCTTGTTATAAGGGGTACATCCCCACACTTTTTTCCCAAACCCCAAAAATTAAAGGAAATTCAATATTTTTTTAAACATTTCTAATAAAAACAGAACACCATTTTTTTTATTTAGTTATTTACTGTCGGGGTATTGTTTTCATACCAGGGAGTCTCACCTATGGATATTATTAGCAGGGCTTATTCCACTTTTTATTTCAGCATTTTGATTTCATTCCACTGCTCTTCTTCTTCAACCAACTTTTAGTTTCCAGGAACATATCAAAAAAATTTTTTCTTCAAAAAACTTTCTTATTTGTATTTCACTGTTGTCTTCTTCTGGAGGTTTTTCAACTTGTCTATTTTAATGTGAGGGGGGAAATCATCTCATATAATCTACTGGTGGCATTTTCTGGAAGGATTAACTTTGGTTTTTATGTTACTCATTTGGGGCAAAAAATCCTTCTTCTCTCCTCATGAGAAAATGGATTGAAGACCCATTTTGGGGCCTTTCTGGTTAAAATCAAAACAATGTCAATTTTTTGCTTGCACAACATTTCCTTTTGCCTGGACATTGAATAATATGTGGTTTGATATTTACATTTTTAAGCCCCACCCTCTGGCGCTTGCTTCCATAATTCCAAGGTCTTAAAAACCTCCTTGCTCCCCAAAGGTTTTTGCCAATTTTTTGCTGGGATTTTTTTTTTCTCTTTCAGGGGGGGCCTTCTTTCCTTTTTGGGCATTTCTTAAAGGATGGTTTTTTCTTTCCCTGGTTTTTCTCCACTGGTTGATTCATACCCCACTTCTGGGGAGGAGGTCCATAATAATTGTCTCTATGCAGCTTCTTATTTTTTCATTTTTTTGCTCTTTTTGCATAAGTTTTGGTCTTACAATTTTTCAGTTTTGAATTTTGCCCAGGTAAGGGACCAATGACTTAACTGGTATTTAATCTTTTTTATTTTTTTTGGACATCTTTATGGGCTCAGGGGGAATGCTTCTGTTGCCCCTACTTCTCCCAACCCTCCACCATCCAAATTTACCAAGGCTTTCAGGGGCTTGGGGGGGGGGGACATCAGTAACAATAAGGTTTCGTGGGGAACTTGGGAGGGGAAGGGGGCCCCAAGCTTGGTTTTGACCACAGGGTATGGGCAGGCTACGGCACCCGGGTGGCCTCCCCCTCCTCAGCTGGACTTTTCTGTATAAGATTTGTGGCCCCTTGATTTTCAAAATTTCTAATGAATCTTTTTTAGGGAAAAAAAAATTGGTGTTTTCTTATTAAACATGGAAAAAATACAGTAATTATGGAATTTTTTTTTAAATTATTACAAAAAAGCCAAAACGAAAGTAAATAGATTAATCCTTTATTAAAAATGTAAAATGTAGTTGCATACTGAGGACTTGGTGTTAAGGTCAAATATTTAGGGTAGCCCACCTGAGTTTCAAGTACTAAAAAATGGAGCCCAAAATCAAACCGTGGTAGCATTTTTTCCCCAGCAAGGTAGGCTTTCTGACTAAACACAATAAAATAGCCCATCCTTTTTTCCCTTTACCAATAAAGATGGAAATAAAGAAACCAAATCTCACTTCCCTTGGAGAAAGTTGATTATATTCTTATTCAAATAAAGACCATGTTTTTCCTTTTTTTTTAAAAACCATTTTCAAAAATTAAGGAAGAAGACAGGAAATATAATATAAAAAGTAAGTATAAAAAAAAAATGTGGAGTATTTTTTGTGTTTTTTCCAGGCAGACCTAAAAATTTGAATTTCACTACCAAAGTAAACCTAAAATGGGGGGAAAAAACCACCTTAGGCCAAGTAATACCCCTAACCCTCCACAAGTAGCAAGTGGTTTCCATCCTGAAGACTTTGAGTATAACAAGAGATCAATGTAAATATAAACTTTAATAGCTCTAGATGGTTTGGAGCATGTGCTCAATAAATGAATTGTTACTAATTTTTTTATTTATATTAAATTCCCCATTAATTTTGATGTATATTTTGTTATTCCATTATTATTTAAAGGGAGTAATTTTGAGACTGGGTTCCCCTATAAAAATTATTAACTATTGCAGAATATTAAATGTATGTTGTTAACCTTATATAGTAGTTTCCCCTTTAAGAATATCCACAGTGTTTTCTAAAAAATTACTACAAAGCTCCCTAGAATTTTTTTTAAACTAAAAAATTTTGAAAAAGTATTCCTGATTAACCTTTTTATTTGTAGAAAACCAAAGAGAAATGTATTTTGTTAACCCTAGGAACGGTACCTTGTCAGGTGTCCCCCCAGAATCAGTGGGGGGGTTTAAATGTGGGCAAAGAATAAATTTTTAGAGGAATAATGGGAAAGATAGGGAGGGGTTTTAGTGAATTTTTCATCTGCTGGTCCCCCCCCCCATGGGATAACCCCCCAATCATAATGAAGAATGAGAAATAAAATCGTTTTTATTGAAAAAGAAGAGTGGGAATGGCAAAAGTGCGCTATGTATAAGGAAATGTTTTTAACAAACTCTGAAACAAGTAACAGTGTCAACAATATAAATAAAATTTTTTAAGAAGGCTCTAAATATCTATGATACATTTCATCTTTATACTGAATTCAGAGCTAATCAACAATGAGCAGCATTATGCTTCTATTTCGCAAAAATGTGATGTTTAAAGAGGAGAGGATAGAGGTCAAGTATATTTAAAATCCAAGGGATTATAGACTCCAGACCCTGAAATTTTTCATACTCTCATCCATTAATTAAAGGTGATGAACTTAAAAAAAATTAAGCCAATTAGTTCTTATGGTGCCAATATAATAAATTTTGAGTAACTGAATAAACTATGGAGAATTTAGAAAACACTTCAATCAATCTTAGGTTATACCAAGATTTTATTATTTCCGTATGCCACATGGAGACCCCACACAGCAAAACACTTCTTGTTTCTCTATAAAGCCCGTCATCTTCTGTGGCATTACACAACCAAAGAAAGAAGTTTCTGTTTATAGCACTCAACTGTTTCTGTGGCAAAAGTCATAAAGTAATAAAATTGAGAATTTAACTTCTATTTGACAACTTAAGGAAATGGGAGTTTCTATCTCTATCACCATAAATCTACAGAGAAGCTGGCCCACAGATCTAAAACAATGACCACTTTCCATGCCACATGGTCAACCATGATCTGTTCACAGTGTGAAGTTGAACATTGGCTCTTGGTTCATTAATAAGCAATCAAGTTTGCAGCTTTTTCCCCTCAAGTCAACTTGTGTTACCCAGGGACACTATTGGCCCCTTATAATTTTCTTGAAGTGATTAAACAAATGACAGTTTGATTACACAATTTTTAAAAAATATCTTAGTGAAAGTTTTATAAGTCCTGTTGTAGTAGTTCCCATGCACAATAATTTCTTTTTGTCATATCACTCATAATGGAAAAACAAAATCACACATGATTTTATACTCTAAGGGCTGCTCTTTATTGCAGTGTTCTAAAAAGTAAGTGCCTCAACTTAGAATCAATCTGGACCTTTTGCTAAGAGTGATTTCCCTTCACACTATAAGTTCAGAATAATTAATTCTGTATGGACAACGAATCTGGACATTAAACAAGCAGCTCCAGGATTCCTTTGATTGGAGACGAGTTTAGAGCCTTGTCTTTAATTGACCAGGGTTGAGGTCTGGAAAGTGCATAGTCCATGAAAGTCCCTTTTTAGATTAAAAGGCACACCACAAGTACTCTGAGCTCAGACCTGCTCACAATTTTGGTGATGATGACCGGGTTAAACCATTATACAACTGCAAAGTTAAGGAAAGTGATGACACCGCCTTAAGGCCTTAATATATTTTTTTTTTTTTCCCAAGAAAAACCAACAACTTTGAAGCAATTCCAATAAAAATATATATATATATAGGATTTGTGCTGCATTAGAAATGCATACTTTTTTTCCTTCAACTATATTGTGTAAAACAAGCTAGATTTCCATTGTGCATTTCTTAAGAAACTAAAGCAATATAGATGAAAATTGTGAAATTCCCCCACAGTAGAACTACCGATTTGAGAATATGAAATAGTAAATAGGAATAGGTAAAAAGAAGGAGAACATGGTTTTAGACATTTCTTCTTCATGAAAATATTCTTTCTTTTTTTCTTCCTGTTTCTTATATGTCCACTCGTTCCTCGAGATTTTAGTTTCCTTTCTCATTTAGGAAAGGAGAAGGAAACTACTTTTTTTTTTGTTTCCACTTGTTCCCTCATCTAACTGTCTCCGTCAGTTTTAATCAAGCTGTGGAGCTAACCATCTAACGCAGCCAGACACTACCATTCATTCTGAGATCATTCGGTGTTTCATAGGGAACATGTTAAAAAAACTCTTCAGGAAACCTGACCTTGAGGATCTTTGTGGTTAACTACATTCTCTAAGTTGTAGTTGCCGAATGGATTGAATGTAGCCATCACAGCTATACTTTGATCTTCACTAGATCAAGTCTTGGGTCATCTCGCAGACTTCTCTTCTTAAATCCTAGTATCCATGGGCTTTGTGTCCCTCGCAGAGGCCTGCTTTATTTTTGTGGATGGAGTAAGGTGGTGGGTTGGTCCAGAGTTTTTTTGCACTTAAATTTCTCATTCCCATACTTCCAGCATCAGGCAGTAACTCGTCATCACTAACTCACCTCCTTCTTTCCTCAGCATCTTCTTTTCCAAGTATGGCATTAAAAATAGCTTTTATGAAGAATCAACTAATCCTTTTAAACTAAGGCATCTTCTGCTATTATACTTCTACCGTGGAGTTTTAAATGCCAAATTCAAGTCTTTTTTATTTTCCTGTAGGTTTTGAATGTTGAAATTCTAATTATTTATTAAGCAATGGGCTGTTATTTCCTGACTTGATTTAATTTCTTCATCACAAGCTATGGAGTGTCCCCCTTATAGGTGCTGATCCATGCCAAATGGTCTGTCCTACAGAGAAAGAAAATATTTGGGGGAAGCTAGATGTTCTAAATAGAGTAGGAACCAGCACCCAACTTTTCAGAAATCATTCCATCAGGGGCATTACTATGACCCATCAGATTATTGTTCACAGAGAAGATAAAAGGAAATCTTTAATGTGTTTACATAATTAGTGAGAAGAAGCTGAGGGAAATAAAGCATTTCAAGGAACTAGTAGTAATTAGAGAATGAAAAATATTCAATGGGAAATAATTTAAGATTTCATTTTTTGGATTTAAGATACTACATGGACCTTTACTGAACTAAAGTTTTCAAGACAAATATTGGGGGTCTTAAAGGTTCACTTAGTTTCTTCTTAGTTAAATCTAAGAGCCTGGCTGATAATGGATCACTAATATACTTTAAGGTTGAATGGGCTGATCTGCCATAAGACTAGGTCATGTTCATTATTGTATATTTTGCCTATTTATTGTTTTTTATAATCTTCAGACACTAAGTCTTGGTGTTAAAAGATGTAGTTACAGAGAACTGTAAAGTTACCCAGCTTTTCTTGAGAAAATGTTTTATGTGTATGTGTTTTCTTCTTTAAACAGGTAGAAAAGTTGTCATCATACCAGGTCCTTACCAGCTTTTCTTGTCTTCTTCTGAACAGACTATTGAACTGTTGAAAGACTATAAGAAGCCTGAGTATTTATTTTATTATTTGGTGAGTTTGTACTTAGAGTTTAGTGTCTAAAAATATAGTCATGTACATTTGTTGTAACAATTTAACTACCACCTTACTTTTCACCTGCAAGCTGCTTCACATTTTCCCTCTAAAATTCCAATTACAAATCAATTAATCCAATTTCTTCTCTCCCTTAATCACGTGTAGATGAAGTTAGCATTTGCTATAGTGCTTTAATAGAACAAAGATCCCACAGTGCTCTTTATTTTCTCTATTCATAAACTATGGATACCTCTTTATCTTATCTCTTATTTAATACTTTATCTTTCCCAAATATTTTCTTTAGCTTTTTTTTTCCCTCTATTAAGCACTAGTTCTCCTGACAGTTGTTTTTCCTCACGTTTTTTTTTAACCTGAAATTCAACAAAAGAATATACATTCAAGGGAGATAAAAATGTAATAATGTTGCATCCCCAAATCTAATTTAATTGGATAATTTTAAATGTAGCACAACCACTTTGTAAACCTAGCATTTTATATTTCCTATCTTCAGACATAGAGGGGTTAATATAAAATGTAGAATGATTAAATTAGCAATCTTTAGAGGAAGAAAAAAGTAAATACTGTCACCAATGAAACCATAAAACTGCAAGAGCGAAGACTATAAAGGAGGTCCAAGGAAATGGAGCATGGGTCATGGAGATAAAATTCCCAAGAAACATATTATCAGACAACGGCTGTTTGCATAAAACCACTCTCACCCTGGTTAAAGTTAACTCAAGTTGCTAGTTTTATACAAATAGGGATGAGAGGGCCATGGCAAAATAATAATAATAATAATAACAACAACAACAATAAGTCCATTAAAAAGGAACTCATAATTTTCAGGACCTTCTCTATCCATTAACCTGTTAAGTCCCATCTTATCACGCATGCTCAGAAAAACCCTGCACATCTTTTCACATTCCTCATAAGGGAATACTTCTCTTTGTTTTCCTCATTTGACAAATTGGGAAACTGAGCAAAGTAACGAAGTGGAGCGGAGAGCAGCAGTGCAGTGATGCCCCTCATTGCAGGCAACTGTTTGAATATGCATGGATTCTCTTGGCCTGTTCCTTCCTGGAGGTTTGATTCATTGGAATTTGAAATGATTTATGCAACGGTTCTAGTCTGTCTGTTGGCAAATGACAGTTGCCCTAATGGTTATCACTATATTGCTTACTGATCTCAGGGGGGTAATAGCACAGAGGGGTCTTATACCAAAAGTACTGTGTCGGGAGAATGAAATCTGAGAGGCCCCTGGGATAAGGAATGGTGGCATTAAACACAAAGGATTTTTCAGTCAGTGCCTCTCACAGCTTTCTGACTTGTAACGCTTTTTCAGTGCTTCCAGAACTAGCTGCAAAGCGCGCCCCAAGAGCTTGGCTGTTGGCAGTGACTGTGTGAAAGGAGTCCATGTAATTCAGTGTGTGAATGGTATGCCCTCAGTCTGGGCCCACTGCAGGCTACACTGCTATGGTGAGATGGTTGGTGATTGGGGGAGTTTGGGCTTTCATGTTTGGTAACTTCAGGAAAAACTGCGGAGAGAGTTAGACCTTTTTTGGACTCAACAGAACTCTAGACACAAAGATTTATTTACTGAACAAACCTTTATTAGTAACAGATATAACATATGCATCCAGAAGTTGGCATCATGGTTATGTTTAAAACTGGCTTTAATCCTTTAAGAGGTGGAATGGAAGTAACAAGCTCCCAAAAATTGATCACTGAGCTGCCCTTTATAATCCTTCTTATTGTAATAAGTTAATTGTTTTATAAACCATCTAAATTGATTTTTTTTCTACTTTAGGGTAAATTCAAAATTCACCATAACACTAACTAAATAAAATACTTGTACAAGATTTTTACAAAAATGTTTTGTAGTAAAATAGCAGAAATAATTCCCCCCCCCCCCCAAATCATAGCTTTTCATAATCATAAAGTCAATTAAGATCATTTTAGGGAACTTGTAAACATATAATGTAAAGAAGCAGAAAGTCACCATAATTCCTGTTTCTTACTCATCCTCTTACTCATCCGCATTCCTTCAATTCATTTTGTTTGTGTATTATTTATGGTTGATATTATGGTATGCATCTCTTATCTTTTTTCCAGGGGTCCTCAAACTTTTAAAACAGGGGGCCAGTTCACTGTCCCATCAACCGTTGGAGAGGGCCGACTATAGTTAAAAAAACTATGAACCAATTCCTATTGCACACTGCACATACCTATTTTGAAGTAAAAAACAAAACAGCAAAAACGCCCGCTATGTGGCCCCGCCGTAGTTGAGGACCCTGATATAATACTTTTCCCCTTAACATAAAAATCTTTATAATATCGTCTCTGACTAGTTGCATAATATGCATAATTGAGCTCAATTCAGATGTAAACAGTTTAAAATGGAAAATGTTTGGGCTATGTGTAGTTAAGTTGTTAAAAGCCATATAGTGGTAGATAGGTTATTACAAGTTTTGTATTCAGTTTCTGTCCTTACTCTAATTGTTAACTTACCAATTCTTTATACTCTGAATGTCAACTTTAGCCAGAAAGGACAGCAACATTTTATCCACGTACAGTTGGATACAAATAAAAGGTTTAATTTCTCTTCCATTCCTTATTCCGTCTCCTTTAACTTTTGATTGAAGTAGTTTTCACTATTCTGGGTTATTCTCAGGACCTGGAGGACATTATACTAGTGAAATAAGCCTGTCACAAGAGACAAGTAC
>JAJQQW010001650.1:0-16336 GCA_025583905.1 Ia io | reverse complement strand
TTAGGGAATAGTGTTAATGCTGGGATGTCTTTCCCCTCATTTATTGAAAATAGCAATGGTGGGGCCTTCAAAGAATAAAAAGCAATCAACTGGAGACCATTTCTGGCATAAATTTCTAACCAAAACAATATAAACCAATTTATTATATTAAAAAATACATTGTAAAAAAATGGGGGATAAGGCATTCTAAGGGGGTAATACGCAGGAAAAAAGCCAAGTTGAGTTGGAAGGGGGGGGAAAACATTACTGGCTTTCATGAGGGCAGGGAAAGGGGCCCAGGTTTTAATCCCTTTCCCACCCTTTCTGACCTAGGGGGACCGCATGCCTGTCCATTTTACTTTCCAGGACCTTTAATTTTTCTGGGCGCTTCCTTCAAAATATAAGGGTAAGAAGGTCTGGGGCCTCTTATTTGGATGTCCTTTGGGGAACAATTTTAAAAATTAGTGACGGGTGTTGCGGTTAAAGGGGCTTTTCTGAGTTTTATAAAGGGGTTTTAACAAAAGGGGTTGGTCCGTTTTTGCCCTCTGCCTGGGGGTGGCTGGTGGGGGGGCCCTACAGGTTTTGGGCTGTAGGCAAAATTGGGCTTTCCCATGTCCGGGAGGGGGGGGGGGGGGAACTGAGTGTTTGGAGGTTTGCATTGGAGGGGGCTCCATTTGCATGGCAGGAAACACCGTCCTGGACTTTTTCATTGTTGGTCTTGGTTTTTAAAGGGGGCCCGAAGTAGAGGGGATAGCCTGTGCCCTGGTTTCCCCCTCTTCTCTTGGCTGCACCCTGGACTAATTTACCGGCCTGGTTGCGGTTTCCCAAGCGCACATTGGGTACTGGGCGGCAAGCTTGGCCTTAGTTTTTCCTCACCAGGGGGTGGGAATCCTAATCATCCCTTTCACTTTTCTTTCTTTTTTTCCTGTCCAATTTTATGCCCTCCTCGTCTATCCATCCAAATTACTTAAACCTAGGTTTCCCTTTTTATTGACGTTTAATACACTGTTCTGGAGCAGTCAAGGTCCCTTAACTTATTTTGGAAAAACCATAATCATAGGCGAGGGTAAGGATGGGAAAATAAATTTGATATTGTAATTTTCCAGATATAGGGATTTTACTGTGAAGAAATGGAATAATAAAAAAACCACAGGGGTGTGTTTGGGAGAAGAAAAACGTGATTGGGGAGGTCGGGGGGGAACTACCCCCCCCACTGTTAGAGAATTTTCAGGAGGGCCTGGGGGTTGGGGGGTTCCAAGGATTTCTGGCACTGTTAACACCGGAAAGGTCCAGCGGGTAAATGCTGCAGGATGGTTCCCCTGGACTACCCTGTTTAAGCTTTTCCACTGCTCTAGGGGCGAATTGTTTCTGGTGCGAAGTTTGCAATTGTACCCCTCAAGGGGTTGTGGTTTCCTCCCCTTTGTTTGAGTGGGTGGGGGAGGTGGGAGTTGGGTTGTGTTTTCAGGGTGAAGGTTAATTTTTTGCTTCTGGGAATAAACAGATTTTTCACCACCTTGAAGCTCCCTTCTTTCATTGGGCCCACCCTTCCCCACTTCTAGGCAGGCCGGGCCTTCCTATATGCAAGGGAGGGGCTTTTGGCCACCTGTTTTGGGCTTCTAGGCCCCAAAAAAAAAACTCAGTAAAAGATTAATATGTTTCTTTATATTCTGAAAATTGAATAAAAGGAAAAGAGGGAGGGAGAAGGCACAAATTGGTTAAAAAACATGGGGTTACCCCTTATTTTTTCTCTTCTCCCAATAATAATATCCCTTTTTTTGGGACCCCCCCCATACTTTTTTTTCCCGGGGGGGTTCCTCCCCCCCCCACCCTCTCGATATCCACTTGGAGCAGCTGCTGGCTTTCTGGGTGATGCCGAGGCCTCTTTGCCAGCTTGGTTGCCGTAACACATCCAATCTTCCATCCTTTACGGCAAATCCTACTGATCAAATTTCCACATTTCCAGGACTCTGGCCACAAAGACGTTTCTCTGGTATAATTAGTATTTAGAGAAAAAATGTTAGCTTAGTAGACATCATCGGTCCCCATCTGTTTCCAGCCTGGCTCACTTCGAGGAAAATTCCCACTCAAGCAGAGGACCCCTGACTGCTCTATACTGGTGTTGGGGCCCATCATGGTTTACTGCTTTTCTTGAACCAAGTGGTTTCTAAGAAAGCTGTGATTCCAAGAGTCAATTTGGCTGTTGGGGTGCAGGCCTTTCTGTATCTCCATAATTTTTTAAAAACACTCTTCTTCCCTCCTCATCTTTCTTTCCCATACTGCTTATAATTCCTAAGTCTATGGGAACATCTTTAAGGGAATGTTTGCTCTTACTGTAGCATGCCTCCTAGGCTGTTCTGGTTCCTCCTCATGATGGTCCCTCTCCCTGAAAAGGGCTCTGCAGCTGACATGTTTGTCACGGTTATGGGTCTCATTACCTATATAAACGTGTGAAAATGTGGGGTGTTGGGCATGTGTTGAGGCCTACGCCCCCATCCTGGCAGCGTACCTGCCAGAGTGGGGGGGGGGGGGTGAGGCTTTTTTTAGCTGAGGGAAGTCTTTTGCTTTATTTATCGTTCTTGTCAGTTATATTAAAAGGTTCTCATGAAATATTCCTCAAATCCCATTGATTTGGCAGAGCTTGGATTTTAATTATCACTACCATTACCCCTAAACTTGGGTCCAAGAGCTCAGTCTGGATACCGTTTCAAACACTTCACAGAACTGAACTCCCAGAATCTTGTTGTCTCTGGGAGAGGTGAGGTTTGCATTCTCTTAATGTTGGTTTTTTGAACCACATTTTTTCAGGGGAACTGGGATATCTTCTGTAGACATGATTATCCACCCGAGGACATAAAAATTCATGATGGTGAGTACAAGTGGGCCCAATCATTGTCTAGCAGGTTAAAAATGAGGGGGTCTTAGTCCTAGTCAACTGAAGAAAGTAATAAAAATTGGACGATTCGAGGGAGGGTGAAGAATGAGGCTCCCTCCCTCGTTTTTTTGGTTCGTCTTCTGATCCTCAGAGAGTTGGGGGATTGGGGTTGATTTGGGGTATTGGGGTTGCTGTCCAGTAAGGGTTGGTGGGGTTGGAGGGGGGATCACAACATGTCTGGGGAGATTGGGGTGTGGTATGGGTGATGGTGGGGGTGGTGGGGGGGGTTGTGCGGGGGGGGGGGGAGGGTGGAGGGGATTTGGGGGGATGGGTAGGGAAGGGGGTAGTACACGGGGGGGGGGGGGGGGGAGGGGCGGTGGGGGGCGGTGGGGGGGGAGGGGCAGTGGGGGGGGGGCGCGGTGAGGGGTAGTTATAGTTTTTTTTTTTTTGTTGTTTTTTTTTCTTTTTTCTTTTTTTGTTTTTTTTGTTTTTTTTTGTTTTCTTTATCTTTTTTTTTTTTTTTTTTATAGCTTGACATACATAGAGCACTGGAGGCCCAAGAGGGCTTAGGATTGTATTCTGTTTCTGTCTTTTATTAGCTTTATCTGTGTTGAATGGCAGGCAAATTTCTTAGCTTCTATACCTCATCTTAAAATACACAACCACTTTAAGTACTTAATTACCAGGGTGTACCGGTTAATAAATGCGGTTTTTTTTCAATAGATTGGGAGTTTCAATATGTTGGTATTATATGCGATTGATTGGTTATGTTATTTTGTTGTATTGCTCATTCAGGATTACGACTTGTTTCTGATTGGTGGAAGGCAAAATTTGTTAGCTCTTCTATTATCTCACTGCTCTCATCTGTAAAGTGGGGACAATAATTGTGTCTAATGCAGTGTTGTGAGGAAATATATGTGTTAACAAACGTTACAGCCAGCCCTAGCCAGTGTCATGACACACAGTAAGCATTGGTGTTTCTATCATACAAGTAGGCATTAGGGCATGGTCACTTTGCTGGGGAATTTCAACATATCTTATTGTTTTCCACAAAACATGACTCCCTGAAGATGCCACATGAAGCAAAAAGGTTTTTTTTTGAAAATCCAATTTGTTGATTATCCTCCCCAGCCCTTTGGTTTCCATGATTACACAGGAACAATAAAATAATGCAACTTACTTCATTTATCCAATTAGTTACCATTTATTTCACCATGAAATTCTTCTTTAGGTAGAGAAACATATTGTGCAAAATAGGTGTTACACAAAACACACTTGGAAGTAGAAGTGAATAATGGATTAGAATTGGCCAATCAGTTGTGCTGGTGTGTGGGATGTATAGCTACATTTTGGTGGGTTGGTTAGATTTGGGACTTCTGCTCTGATAAAGTGTCAAGTGTGTCAAGGGAGCAAGTGATGTCAAACTTTAACCCAATCGCTGCTAGATGTGAAGGATACCACATGCAGCACCTTCTACCAATATCGCTGCCTTCGAAAACATACAGAACGTTTAGGAAGTGAGTGTGCAGACGCCCCACCCAGAGGGATAACAGAACATCTCATTTCATTTGACCTTCAATGGCCAGTGCTATTTGTTTCTGTCAGGCCTTGTGATATCAATGGGGACACAAGTTTACTGAGATACTCCCCCTCCCCTCAGTTGGTAGAGGTATGGACTTGCAATACAGTGTGGGTTCCATTTTGCCCTTTAGTAAATTTTATAATTAAATGCCAAGTGGAACAGACAGGAGGACAGAAGAAAAATGAATTCTGATAAAAAAAGGAGAGACGTTTCTCGTTGTCGTTGACAGGTGGTGTGTTCCGCTCAATACTCCCCCGTGTGGTGTGTTGATGTTAGGGGTTGTTAGCTTGTGGCGTGGAGGAGTGGGGCCATTTGGAAAGGGTACTCACTGGTGTTTGGTTGTTTTTGTTCGTGTGGGGGGTCTGTTCCGGTGGATTTGGCGAGGCAGAACGGTGGAGGGAGGCGAACGGATTGGAGGGGTGGGGGGTGATGGAGATGAGGGGGGAGAGGGATGTGGGACCTAGGGCAGCACCACACCAGCAATAAATAATGAAGAAATGGCACAACAGAAAATTAAAAGAAGATGAAAGAGTATCACGCAAAGGCGAGGAGCGAGGATGGGGGCTGCGACCAGACGACTTTCCCTTTTTTTCTTTTTATTCTTTTTTCTTTTTTGTAACTCTTTTTACTCTCTTTCTCGTCCTCCGACTCACTCAGAGCAAAAGGAGAAGATGAACAGACAGAAAAATGTTTTGCTCAAAGACAAGAAGATATCAAAAGTGATGCCACTTCAGAGGGGGGTGGGGTTACCAGGTGGGTTGGGTGTTAAGAGGACTTCATACAGAGAGGCCACTGAAGGTTCATATTGTTAATCAGGAACTAAACACAACTACTTCTATTGCTTGGGACATTACCTTTTAATGTTCCTGTTTTTTAGAAGAGAACTTGAGTCCTTGGCTCTTCATTTTAAATGGGGGAGGGTGAAATAGGGTTTCTAAGTCACACCTTGCCTTCTCTTATTTCTCTCTGATTCCATGACAGTTGTATATCTGGGACTCACTGTGTTCTATGGTAAATTTACAGGCCAAAAAACCAGCCAACCCATCCTGTGAAACCGGGAAATTTTCAACTTTTGATCAAAAACCCTCTTTAAGTTTCCTAATTACCAGGGTAACCCGGTTTAAATAATTTTTCAATTTTTTTCAATAGAGGGGGTTACACATAAGTTGTATATATTTCAAATTTTTTTTTGTATCCTTTTTGTTGTATTTTCTCCCTTTTTAGATTACCACTTGTTCCCCATCGATGGCACACCACTCTCTGGGAAAACAGCACTTCAAAAAGTTGAAAGAAAATTTGGGAAAAAGGGGGGGCCCCGAAAGGTTTTTTCCCAAAACAAGAAAAAATTTATTGGGACGGTACCCACAAAAAAAAACCTGAAGATGGGGGAAATTTTTTGTTTAAAAACCAAGCGGGTGGCCCCCCCTTTTCTTTTAATAAAAAAACCTTTTGTGTTTCTCTTGAAATTATCGGTTTTTTTTTGGGATTACAAAATCCGCAATTTTTATGGGTTTTAAAAATGGTTAATTAATTATTTAAACCCGGTTAATAAAGGGATTTTAAAAATTGAAACCCGTTAAAAAAATTTTCAGATTAAAATATTAACCGTTTTAAAAATGCGGGGTTTTTTTTAAACCCAAAAAAAAAACCAAAAGGGGTAATTTCAAGAGAAACATCAAAAGTGCTTTTTATTCAAAAGGGAATGGCCATCGCTACTACCACATTTCCCCCCACTTTCAGGAAAATTTTTGGTTAAACCCTCCCCAAAAGAACTTTGCTTTTTTTTTTTTGAGGCAAAAACCCTTCCAAGGGGACCCAAATTTTTCACTTCTTCGGGACAAATTTTTTAAGGCTGCTTAGTAAAAAAATGTGGCGTGCCATCGATCGGGGGCAAAATTTTTTTAAACTGAAGAGCCCCCCCAAAACAAAAAAAATAGATACAAATAAAATTTGCATAAAATCAACAAAATGTGTAACTCCCCCTTTGAAAAAAAAAAAAAAAAAAAAAAACCCCTAAAAAAACCCGGGGACACCCCAATTTAAATTTTTTCTTTTTTTCCTGGCCCCTTTTTTTCCTTTTTTTTTTCCTTTTCCCCTTTCTTTCAAAGGAAAGAGATTTAACTTTAAATTTTCCCAAGGGGTGGCCCCCACTAGGGGTGCACAGTTAATTCCCCTCTTCGTCCACTGGCATGGTGGTTCTGTCTCCCAAATAATTGTCTTGCCCCCCCAAAACACTGCAAAAAGCCTGTGTTTCGGTTACTTCCTTCCCCAAAAAGCATTTTCTTTGCATTTTTTCAAGGGTTTAAACCCATTTAAATTTTTTTTCCCCAATATTTTTTATAATCTTTTAATTTTTCATTTATGTGCTCACTGGGGGGTTTTGCTTTCCTAGCTTGGGTACCTTTTCCCATGTTCCATTTTAAACTTTTTTAAAAAACCGGGCCTCATACTTTTGGCTTTCCCTATTTTCTTTGCCTACTACCTCCCACCCAATGCTTAGGGTTTTAATAACGGCTCTCAAATCTTTTCCTCGAAAAATATTACTTTTGGGAAATTCACTTAAAAAATTTTTAAATCTAGCCCGGGCCCCGGTTTGCTCAGTTTGGGGAGAGCGTTGATAAAAAAAATTTTTTGCCAATTTGTGGGTTTTAATTTCCCCAGGTGGGGGCAAAACAAAAAATTTCCCAAGGGTTTCCCTTTTCATTTTAAATGGAACAACAAATCTTTTCTCTTCCCTCTTTTTTTCTCTCTCTTTTAAAACCCCCCCTCTTAAAATCAATAAACATATTTCCCCGAGTGAGGGAATTTTTTTAAAAAAAAAAGTTCCAAATGCTTGGGTTTCCCCTTGGGATTTCTTAACCCTTTAAAGTAATTATTTTAAAATCAATAAAAACCCAATTTTTAAATTAAAAATGAAGGGGGGGGGAAACAAAATTGGCCCAAGGGGGGGGGGGGGGGGGGGGTACAAGGGGGGGGCCCGGGGGAAAGGACCCCCCCCCGGGGGGGGTTTTTTTTTTTTTGGGGAAAAAAAACCCCCGCACTAAAGGGGGTTTAGGGGTTTTAAGAGGGTCCATTAAGAAACTTTACTAAGCCCTGGCCAGGTGGCTCAGTTGGTTTTAGCCAAATTCTGGGATTATTTCCAGTCGTCATTCTCCTTTTTTTAAGAATATAAGTGGGTTTTTCCATTTATCATTTTTTCATGCATCATGTTGTTAGCCGATTTGTTTTCTGATAATTCTTTGTTGCACTCAGAATTTCCAATAAGATCACCCACTAAATTATTTACAATTCATTCTTATATGAACACATTTTTATGGGCTTCCTATTTTATGAATTTTGCTTGATTTGTGCAGAGATCAAAGTGTTGTTTATTTTCCTTATTTTCTGTTTGCCAGGTCATCACCCTCACTGACTTATTCTTTTATTTATAGTATTTGTTATTTATATTTTATTGATTTTTTTACAGAGAGGAGCTGGGAGTTGGGGATTTTTTAGGGAAAAGTTGACAAACATCGATGTGTATGAGCGAGAAGAAATCTTCGATCAAGCTGCCTTCCTGCAAAAAGAACACTCCCTACTGGGGTAATGTGCCCGCAACCAAGTACATGCCCTTAGACCAAAAATTGTGAAACCTGGGGGCCCTTCTGTCTGCAGGCCGTAACACATCTATCCATTGAGCCAAGCCAGTTCAGGCTCAGACTTTTTCTTTAAATAAAGTTTTTACTTGTGTCTTCTCACATACCACGATGATCATAAACACATAAATCTTATTTATTCTTTATAGGACAAATTATCCGTGCATTTAGTCATTTCTGACTTTTTTATGCCAAGTTTTCTCTCCCACATCTTGACTGAGTCTGGGGGTGTCTAATGATACCAAAAAATTGAAGATGAACAAGGAAAAATAATTCAGTTGCATCACTTCAAGATGTTTTATCCACCAAAATCCAGATGTTTGGGCCCAAGTTGTGGACAATACTTCTGAATAAGGATTCCCCCTATTCATCAACATATATTCTTAGTGCTTTAATTGATAGAGATACAGGTGTTGGACTGGGGGCATTCCCATAAAGAGAAACAAATACAAAAACTATTAAAAAAAACACATGGTAGTTTCTGGTTGAGATGCCACCCCCCGTGTGGTGAACAAAAAACAAAAAACAAAAAAAAAAAAAAAAAAGAAAAAAAAAAAAAAGAAAAAAGAAGAAAATAGAATCTCTGACTCACAATTGGGACCGAGGTCTGGGATAATAAAAATAATGTTTGCCTGTCCTGGGTGTCCGCAATGCTACTGTTTTTGTTTTTGTGCTTGTTGGGCTTAGTTTACCATTTTTGACAGGAATTGTGGGGTAGGGAAGTGGGCATCTATTCTCTCACCCAGCTTAAATAGGGTCAGATGATAAAAAATAAAAAATTCAAGGGGAGAAAAGAATAGAAATGAATTCAGGAACTTTGGAACTTTCCTCCTTGGCAGTTTTAGAATTGTGGTTGGAAACAATTTTCAATATAGCTCCCCATAGTATCCAAATTTTATTTCAAGCTTGTTTTTGCATAATTTGCAAATTTTTCCCTGTAAATATAGTTAAAGGTGGAAAAACATGTAATTTTGCATTTAGACATAAATTGTCAATCTGAAAAGATCTGAAACATTGACACAAGGGTGCCTTTTTCATTTTCTCTCAATATTCCAGTGTAAGTTCTTATTTATCTTAATTTATCATATGACTGGTGGCGAGACTTAAGGCCAGTTTCACAATTAAAAGTAGACAGCAATTGTTAAAAGTTAGACCTGGGAGTTTTAGGGATTTTACAGATTGAGGAACTTTTAAAGGTCGTTTAAATAAAAAAAATCTCATCCAATGCTTTTAACGTGCTCCCGACGACTGGCATGCTTGATGAGGGGGTTAATCCACAGTTTCTGAGATGGGGAATGGCATTTATTATTATTATTATTTTATTATTTTAAAATATCCTAAGAATCGACCTCTCTGTTCACGAACCCTGACTTCGTACTGGGTCTCAGATTGAAGTCAGGCTGTCTTTTACATCCACTGGTATTTGAAATAACTCATCATCCCATCCTTTACCCCATCATTCCAACCCTTTGTCCCCCGTTCCCTCTGATTTCCCGTCAAGATGTCTCTTCTCCAGTCAACATCGTGCCCCTTCCTCTTCTGGGACCAAGTGGGGTTTCCAGTGGGATGAGAGAGCTTATGGTTTTTCAAGTGTTCCAGTTTGGCTTTTCTATGACTAATGTCTCTCGGTATCTGTATAAGTTTTTAAATAATGGTCTTCGTTTCTTCTTACTGCACTAAGCTACAAGGAGGGCTGTGCCTCCATGAGGCTCCCTCCCCCGCGGCGACGCCCGGACGAGTAGAGCTCTGATCTGCATCTGGCGCTGGCAGCACACTGCCAAGGGGGGGTGCGCTTTTGTTATTTGGGGCCCGCACCCACACCACAAGCCATACTCGTAGAGAGTGAGTGAAGATGGCTTCCACACGTTTCTGTGTCCCCTTCCGAAGGTCCTGAACTCCCCTGGTTTGTGCAAAACAGGGGAAGGAAGGGAAAATGAGTATTGTCTCACTTCCAGCACAGTTAGCTTTGCTCCTCACAAGCAGCAGCCGATACACCACCACCTTCTCCTGGCCACAGTGCCTATCCCATGCAAGCGTGAGAGGCTCTGATTTGAAACTCTTTCACGGCACTTTGGAATTAAGGTCCAGGGGACTCTGTCCAGCGTAGCCCAGACCACCTTTGTGATTGGAAAACGGGGAAGTGTAGGCTGTGAATGGCAGGCTGTTTTTTTTTTGCTGCAGTGTGATTCCAAGCAACATATATCCAGGTCCCCGGTGTTCAGGGTAGAGTTTGGTGTGCGTGTATGTATATATTATGTCCTCTTTGTGCGTGGGGGAGTGCACCCCCCCTCTTCCTCCTTTTACTTTACTGAACTCTGTTGAGGGTTCCCACACATTCTGTAGGGCTTATCTTTGTCCTTCCTCCTTCCTTTACAACTTCTGGCAGCATTCTCATTGGGGCTCCAGTGGTGGTTGATCTCCCACACAGGTTAAGAACCCAACGGACTGCATTTCCCTCCAACCTTTTAGCTTGTCTCCAGTACTGTGTAAACACTACCCCCGTCCGGAATTCAAGTTTCTTTGAAACTGTTGTTTGTCACAACTAAGCACTTGGGCTTTATAAAAAGGGTGTGAAATTTCTGACCTAGTACATTGTGGACTATTAACTATAAAGCTTTAACCTAATTTTCACGCTGAGCCCAATTTCAAATGAAATGGTTTTCTTCTGTCACAGGAACCACAACATTTGGACGAGACCTTACTAACAGGATCTGCGATAAATCAGCAGCTGCTCTGTGGGCAAAAGGTCACTCTCATTTCAGATTTCTCTGCATGGAAAACCACCGAGGACAATAAATAAATATGGACCCACACAGATTGTGTAACAGCCACAAAGGGATTCTTGTCGGGACCCACCCACAAAGCGTAAGAGAGAGGCGAGCAAGCTCTGGGCGTGCCCCCCCCAAAAAATTGGAAACTAGTGATGTTGCTGTTCACTTGAGGTGAGTTGATGGGGGTGCAGACAAGGAGGACTGGGCAGCTCTGGTTCTTGGCTTGTGCCTTCCTCCCCAGCAGAAATTGGCACATCATGCATCTCCCAAAAAGATCCATTAGGTAACAACGGTTATAGACCACACTGGGGACGTGGTGGGGAAGAGAGTTTACATCAAGGCAAAGTCGTTGACCAGCCTTTGCCAGACTCTCCTCATTCCAAAGCAGCGCTTTGCAGCTTCAATTATTTTTTATAAAATCTCCTTATTCTAAGCCAGATTGATTTCTTGATCACTCATGGTTGTAGGCCTATGCATCTTAGAAGTACAAACATGCTCTTTGTATAAGGTAGCTAGCACATACTAAGTACTCAAATAAGTTAGTAATTTTTTTCTTTACATGGTGGGTCTCCACTCTTATAATTATTAAAGTGAGCTATCATTCCTCTCTGGGAAAGTAATGCATAATGTATTTCCTTTTAATAAGAATCTTTCCTAATTTTATGATGGGTCCTACCACTTGGAGACTACTGAATGTGTGCAAAGATACATCACTGTCTGTTCATTTCCACCTAGCAAGATGACTTCTTTGCCTCTATGTGAACAGAATTTCCCTCTGCCTGGAGGCCCCCAAAGGCTGAAGTGCTTTGTTGAGGCTGTAGTTTGGGTCTTAGGATAACTTTAAGGGACCCTCACTCTAACAAGAGTCTGCATTAATATAAAGTTTAACAATCAGCTATTTAGACTTCCCCACCTAAACTGTTCCCAGTTGTACTTTGTATTTCATGAGTGTCATGATTCAATGATAGCCAAGCTTTTGACTGAGCTTTCCTCCTCTTTGGACGAAGATCACAGCCTGTAGGTGTCAGTGCAGTTGCTGTGTCTGATACCTTGAAGGACTTTTCGTCCTGGCTGATGCCGTGAGTAGTTAGCTCTGGAAATGTTGTGGGGGGGCTGAAGTCATAAGGGCGGAGGAAACAGCTGTTCTTCACAGCATATCATTACCACGTGGGAGAGTCTGCTACCATCAGATTTTTATCAGGCCCAGTCTCTGCCATTTGTTTCAAAGTTCTTAAGAACAAGTTGTTTATCCATTCAGGATATTTCACATTTAATGTTACAGAATAACTGTTTAGGGCATCTTCCTAACAGATATGCTCCTTTTGAGCAATCGGTTGTTCCTATCCTACAGATATGTGAATCCTGTTATTGATGACCTTGCCCTCCTGTTTTCTTGGTTATCTAGGAAGGTCAGTAGTCAGATTTGCAGCCACCTTGCAGCAAATACACAGGATCTCATGGTTATTCATGTTCTAGATCCATCATTTTTCTATATTGTCATTCTTTGTTGTTATAATATTTATCCTCTCAAAATGTTTATCACTTTTAAAAAACTCCTTTGACAGTACATGTCTTTTTGTACTCTTCCTAAAATACTTTAAGAAATGAGCAGAGTTTAAATAAGTAGTAAATTCTTTGCTTAACAGGAGTTCCCCACTATACTCATCCAACGATATCAAGCCACTATCTGTGAAGAATCCAGAAACCACAGGGGCCTGGAGATGCCAGGGATTCCCTTACTGATGGGAACAAAGAAACAAGACCAAAGCACTTCTGCTGACTGTAGCTTACAAGTGCTACTATCCCAGAAGCCACCAGGAAGCCTGAGAAATATGGGTATACTTCTCAGGGTTAAAACTACTAAGGCTAAAGTAGTAGTCAGTAGGACAAGGGGGGTGCCCCACCCTGCCCAGGCACTTCCATTTCTATTGGTATAGCTAGATGTTCAGCTCCTACCAACTGGCACAGCTGTCCCCAGCTGGGGACTCAGTACCCATTAAGCCAGAAGCTGGGGAGAGAGAGAAACATTGTAGCGTGACTACCCTCTGCTAGGAAATGACCATCAGCTTTAAAACTCTCCTTGGAGAGGAGGTCTCCTGGCATCTTGGGATCATTTATTTATTAACTGGCTTCCTCATGAGTCAGGCATTGTGACGGTATAGTCTAAGATATACAAATATGAATGATGCACAGCCTGCAAGGTCAAGCAAAATAAGTCTGACACATAAATAGCCCTCAATATAGTAATTGAAATATGTGCCAAAAAGACGCATAGGTAGATTCCTCAGGGAAGTTGCAAAAGGAGAAGAAGGTTTCTTTTAGTAAGGAAAGAGATCAGAGACATTCAAAGGTTGGAACTGCATACTGAAATGAGGTGGACTTTGGAAACTGCCATAGTATATGAGGGTGGTTGCCAGTGGAGTCAAGCATTGATTAGAAGTCCCATTCCTACTCCCACTCCTTCACTACTGTCTGGGAGGGGCGAGGGACTGAAGATGGATTTCGATAACCAATGGCCAATGATTTCATCAATCTGCCTGTGTATTGAAGCCCCATAAAGTGCTGAAAGGACATGGTTATGAAATCTTCCAGGTTGGTGAACACATGGAGATTTGGGGGTACAGCATGATTGGAGGGGGCACGGGAGCTCTGCACTCTTTCCCCATACCTTGCCCTTGCATCTCTCCACCTGCCGCTCCTGGTTATAGGCTCTTATGATAAAGTGCAATCGTAACGTAAGTGTTTCTCTGAGTTCTGTGGAGCCACTCCAACAAATTAACTCAACCCAAGAAGAGGGTTGTTGAAACCTTCCAATCTATGCCGGTAGGTCATAGCACAGGTAATAAACCTGGACTTTAAAGCTGGCATAAGTAGTGAAGGCGAAGTGGTGTGTGGCTTTGTAGGATTGACGTGAACCCTTTAAATCTGGATCTTCTGCTACCTCCAGGTAAGATAGTGTTAAGAAGTGAGTTGAATTATAGGACATCCAGCTGAGTGTTCAAGGGAATTGTTTGGTTTGGGGAAAAACCTCTACATATATTAGAACTTGTACCAGGATGCCAAGGTTAATAAAAAAATATCTCCACTATTATTGGAGATTTTTTCTTAAGATAATCAATTTAATGCCTTTTAGAGAATTAATAAAATGGAATGATAAATTCTAATTACTTTAGTAATACTTCCACTTTGGAAACTACTGTTATAGATAATTGCTATCTCCTGGTTTTAATGGATTCCATTCCACCACAAGAGTGTAACTTGAGATAAATTATAAGCCTTTGTCAGATTTCCTCAATTGTACCATTGCTAATAATAGACATCTACATCATGCATTTTATGAGGCTTTATGATTAAACATATATTGCCTACCTGGGACCTGGTTAAACATACGGTTTTCATTCATTGTTCTTGTTTGCCATTGTTATAATTATTATTTTAATCATTCTTTAGCATATGTTTACTGAAATATTCTGTGCCAAGCCTGCCAAATACCTGAATGATTATTAAGATACTATAAATTAAATAAAAAGATCCTATGAAAAAGAATGACTGCCAATATCTTGGTTGTGGGGAACCAGCCACATTTTCCACTTCTCACAGTCTGCATGAAGCCTGGGCTGAGCAGGTAGGTGGAAACTCCTAGGCCCCCGTTACAATGCTAAGAACTGGTACTGTTTCTGGTCTTAGCCACATCTAACCTAAATTTGCTCAACAATAAAAATGGTAATAAAACAGGCCTACTTTGTAAGGATGACTGGGGAGGATTAGATAGGACCATAGCTATAAAAGAGACCAACATTAGTGCTAGAAAAATTGACATGCAGAGTCATTTAAAGCACATTTGTCATCCTCATGAAGCCACTAGTCTTCCATCTGGACGAAACTAGTCTGGTCACTCTGACATGGTCAGGCTTCTTTGGCAGGAATAGCTGAGGGGACGGTAAGGACAGAGTGGAGCTCTTGATGGGTGGTGGAGGCCACTGCAGGCAGATTTCTCCGTCATCAAACACCATGGGTTAAAGGAAGGAAAATCTTGATGTTTTATTGAATTACTCATATAGTCAGATCATATATCTCCTCTGTGATTCTAAACTTAATGAGCCGGTGCAGGGGAATTGCACAGTGAGATGCTGAGATAAGCCTTCCTCACCCGACTTTATCAAGGACCAGAAAGAAAATTCCTTCCTTTATTTAATTACAAACATAATTGAAAACATCCCATGTGATAAATCAATCTAGTTCCCCCGTTTTGTGAAAAATAGCCTATTCCTCCGTAATAGTCCCATCGACACCCACTGCATAATTATGTCATCTATTTTACATTGCAGGGCCTGGGAGAACATGGCTGCCTGAGGTTCAGGGAAAGGATAAACGCAGAGAGCTGGGGCATTTGGAAGGGCCAGTTTTAGAGTAAGCTTGGTGTCAGATGGTTCTGGAGCTGTTTCCCAGGTCCTGTTCATCACTAGCTAGGAGCATTCGAGCCTTTGAAAAGACAAAAATACATGAAAATGTTATACTGGGCTTGGTCACCATAGTGAGAGATTTATTATGTCTAGCTGTGTTTGAAAAAATTTTTCTTATCCTTTCTGCGTTAGGAAAACATGCTTTTTACTTCTCAGTGCAAGAAGGACAATTTGTTACCTAGAAGACAGAAGCTAAAAATTATACCCTCTCCAGCATCCAAAGCCCCTTATCAGTCTGGACTTTCTGTACCACCAGGGCAATCTGCAACCCATGGTCACTTGCTTCTGCTTGATCACCAGATTGTCTCACTTCCCAAAGTAAGCAGTGGATCCATCGTGTGAAGGTGAGTCACCAACATTGTACTGCTGGGGAAAGCTTATGGTATGAGGAGACTGCTCATTCTTAGCATAGAGAAAATGTTAATGCAGTAAGAAACAGGTACACATAATAGAAGTGAAATAGCAGCAGCAAAGAATAGCACTCATTTTATAACAGCAAGTATAATGAGTTCATGTTAAGCTCAAAGGAGATTGGAGGCAGGATGTTTACTAGAAAGACAAGCTACATGGGCCTTATAGAATAAGAGTCATCTCTCCGTTATAATTGTTATGAGAATATTAAGGTTTTGGCAGTAAGAGTAATTACTTTTACGCACTTTTCTACAGAGCAGAAAGTGAGATGCTATGTCTTTATTTCGTGTTGAAACTTTGAAAACGGGCGAAGAGAATCAGACATTGTCTTTGCATCTATAAGAGAGAGGAGAACTGGCCTCTCAGGTTTTCATCTTCAAGAAGAGAAAAGGGGAAAGGTCATGGGCATGTCCATAAAAACAGAGAGGTACAGTTCATTAGTTGATTCAGGAACAGGAAGAATCAGGTTTCCGTTCTTGGGATCACTTTCTACTCTGTACCACCATATGCCCCAACCTCAAGAAGACCAAAGAGAACAAGGAAAGATTCTTTTCCAGTCAGAATTCAATCCTTATTAAGTGTTCAATGTCATTTTTTTGCAGAGTCCAGTTGTGTGTATGTCT
>JAJQQW010000493.1:0-2500 GCA_025583905.1 Ia io | reverse complement strand
ATAGATATTAGGCTAAGATTATTTCACTTGGGGAATAAGTTTTTAAGCAAAAGCAAGTGTGAACATTAAAACAATGAAGGTTTCAATCGATGAAGAGCATTTATTATACTAAAAAAATAAAAAATACTCATTTTACAGGGGGTGATGGGTTTATAGTAAAAGGTTAGGGTATAGATTTACTTACGAGTAGGCATCAACAAAATACACTGTATATTTGGTGTCATAGAAACAAAGAGAGGTTAATGATAGAAATCTCTGCTCTACAAAATCATAAATAATTAACTTTCAAAATCTAAAACTTAATATGTTCTACTTATCTGAATCACAAAAAAATAGTATAGATGTTAATTATAAACATCTCTAAGCAAATAGAAGCATTATGCCCGCAATATGTTTGATGAGATATCATCCACTATATAATGTAAATAAGATTTACTTAGGCTATCATTTTGTAGAATATGGGTCTTATAGTTTTTTATGTTTTTTTTGGTATTGGGGGAGGAGTTATACTATCTTAAAAAAACCCCAGCGTTAGTTAATATGGCCTGATTGTCTAGTTATATTAACTCAACTTAAAAAAAAATATTAAATAATAAAAGCAGCTTATCAAGTAACAATCATGATTCTCACAAAAAGAAAACGAAAGACTATCTGGCTAATACCCACGGTACCAAAGCCCCCACCCCATTCATAAAATAGTATTTGTTAACACCACCACTATGTTTGTAAAATTGTTTGTTTTATTTATTATTAATTTAATTGGTTTTTTTTATTTTTTCCGTTTTTTACAAAAAACTTCTGTAAAAAATTTCTACTTTTTTTTTTTTTCCCCCAACAAAAAAAAAAAACCTGTATTTAAAAAATTTTGTTTTTTTTCCCCAGAGGAAAAAAAAAAAAAACCTTTAATTCCCAATTTCACTTAGGGAAAAAAACAAATAAACAAAAAAAACAAACAAAAAAAAAGGGGGGACTATTTTTCAAAAAAAAAAAAAACAAAAAACTAAGGAAAAAAAAAAATATTTTTATTGGGAAAGAAAAAAAAAAAAAAAAAAAAAATTGGACCATTAGGGTGGGTTAAGCCAATAAAGGGGAAGAAAAAAAAATATTTTAAAAAAATAATCCAAAGGGGATTTATAGGGGTATTTCAAGGGGGAAACCCATGTTACCACTCTTAGTGTTTAGGGCAAAAGTTATAAACTTTGGAGGGGGGGAGATAGTTTTTGGGGGCCAGTATATTAATGTTCTTAAGGGGTCTGAAATTTGCTCTTTAATAAAATTCCAACTTTGGGGGTAGGGGGGCGGCGCATTCCAGGGGGGGGTTGGTAAGTGTGGATCTTCATAAATCTTCTCTGAGGCTTAGGAGGGCACCTTGATAATCTAGCAAATTCCTTGAAACTTTTTATTGACTTGGGCCATATTGGTAGCTGGGGGATATGACGATGACAGTTTCATGGGGCAAGAAGGAAGGCTCTGGCCTGGGGGGCCCAGGGGGGGGGGACCCACCTGAGTTGAGGGGACAACCCCAAAACTTTTGGGAAAAGTTAAAACTTAATTTAGGGTAATTATCTGATGTGGGGAAAAAAAAAAACTTAGGGTGGGCTTCTCAGGATTTGGGTTGTTTAAGTACTCAATGGGAATGTTAGGTATTCTTAACATTGGAGGGACTAGAAGCTGGGAAAGTGCATGCTACTTTTTACATACCATTATAAAAGAATAGTTTAAAAGTAAGGGAATATTTATAGAGTAAAAAAGGAGGTAGGGTCTTTTGGGTGGAGGGGCATGGAAATAAATCTTCCAGAGGGGAGGGAGGGGGCGGGGGTGGACCAAGTTAATTAAATAGAAATAAATGGGCAATAAAATGTGGTCAGTATTTTATGTTATGGGACCCCCCCCACTGGGCTTAATTTATATTAAAAGGGGTAGGGGGGGCAACCTTTTTAAAAAAATAATATATGTTATTTGTGGTTAAACTGTCATAAAAAAATGGTGGGAAAAGGGGAGCTAAAAAAAAAGAAAAAAAAAAATATAAAAAAAAAAACACCTGGGCTTGGATGGGGTGTTGGGGATGGTTTGGGAAAAATGGGTGGGGTTTGGGAATTAGTTTTTTGGGAAAACCAGTTTGGTGTTCCAAATCGTAGTTTTTGCATTGGTGGTTCAACTCTTGTGCAATGGGGGTAGGGCTTTGGTTTATGCAAGAGTTGGAGGAAAAAAGGGAGGGTGGGGCCCAGGTTTTGGCGCAGTGCCCAGGGCCCAAAAAAAAAATCTTCTAGGTGCTCCAAGTTTCTTTTCAATGTTGTTGGTAAATCCTTTAACTGAATTCTTTTGTGGGAAAATAGGCTAGTTTTCATTCTTAGCACCAAATTTGGAATTGTTGGCAGCTGGGGGGGGTTTCCTTTTCCTCCCGGCCCCCCTACGGGGAATTCATTACTGGTGTTTTTTTAAAAAGGGCCCCTTTTTTTTAAATTTTTCCCGGGCCCCAAACCAAATTTGGGTTTAGGGT
>JAJQQW010000302.1:7500-16572 GCA_025583905.1 Ia io | reverse complement strand
GATGTTCCTCCCAGCAATGCCTTGCAAACTGAGTTCTTATTGGGCCAAGACAGCAATTTGGGGAAGTAACTTCTTTCCTTCAATAGACTCTTAAAATCTAATTCTATTTTTTTTTTAAAGAAGTGCATTGTTCAATTGAAAAGAAAACATTAAAAATAGATGTTTTGCTAGGAGGCTCCGACTGCGGTGCCCACTGGCAGTGGGGAAATTTCGTGGATGTGGCGGCTGGACAATCTGCCCTGGGAAAACCTAATCCCATCATGTCCCGCAGCAAGATGCCCACAGCCCAGGCGGGGCGCAGGCGGGCCTACAATCCTGTGCTCCTGCACTTGGTACATAAACCATTTTACTCTTCGCTTACCGTGCCCCCTTTAAAGACAATGACCCCACGTCAGAGTATCAGGGCATCACAGCCCCGGGTTTCTGTACCGGCGGTGCTCACGCTTACCACACTGTGCTCGCCAGGGGACACCTCCCTTGCCCCGTCACCTGAAGGCCCGTTAACCCAGGGGAGCAGCTCCAAGCACTCCGCGCCCTCCGGATGGCTTCTGGCGTTGTCGCGGGGTGTCAGCGCTTCCAACGGTGTGGTGCACCGTAACACACTTTGCAAACTTGCCTTTGCGACAGACACTTTTCAAGACAAAGTAAGGTCACCGTGACTCCTAATTACACAACGTTTTGGATTGGTCTGATGCTGTCTATTCCTGGTTCCTTTCTATGTGCACATTCCCTTTCACCCCACATTTAGAATATCTCTTAAATAAATGTATCTCCTACATTTTTGTTAAATTGCGTCGTGCATATTTGTCAAAGGTTTCAAATCCAATTGTCTCTAAGAACACATCTGACAGAATGCTTTTCTACCTCAAGGTTTTTAGGCATTAAATCTGATCATTTTAAGTATGACCCCCCCTCACCCCCCCCCCCCCCCCAACCCCCCCCCCCCCCCCTCCCCCCACCCCCCCCCCCTCCCCCCCCCCCCCCCCCCCCCCCCCCCCCCCCCCCCCCCCCCCCCCCCCCCCCCCCCCCCCCCCCCCCCCCCCCCCCCCCCCCCCCCCCCCCCCCCCCCCCCCCCCCCCCCCCCCCCCCCCCCCCCCCCCCCCCCCCCCCCCCCCCCCCCCCCCCCCCCCCCCCCCCCCCCCCCCCCCCCCCCCCCCCCCCCCCCCCCCCCCCCCCCCCCCCCCCCCCCCCCCCCCCCCCCCCCCCCCCCTCCCCCACCCCCCCCCCCCCCCCCCCCCCCCCCCCCCCCCCCCCCCCCCCCCCCCCCCCCCCCCCCCCCCCCCCCCCCCCCCCCCCCCCCCCCCCCCCCCCCCCCCCCCCCCCCCCCCCCCCCCCCCCCCCCCCCCCCCCCCCCCCCCCCCCCCCCCCCCCCCCCCCCCCCCCCCCCCCCCCCCCCCCCCCCCCCCCCCCCCCCCCCCCCCCCCCCCCCCCCCCCCCCCCCCCCCCCCCCCCCCCCCCCCCCCCCCCCCCCCCCCCCCCCCCCCCCCCCCCCCCCCCCCCCCCCCCCCCCCCCCCCCCCCCCCCCCCCCCCCCCCCCCCCCCCCCCCCCCCCCCCCCCCCCCCCCCCCCCCCCCCCCCCCCCCCCCCCCCCCCCCCCCCCCCCCCCCCCCCCCCCCCCCCCCCCCCCCCCCCCCCCCCCCCCCCCCCCCCCCCCCCCCCCCCCCCCCCCCCCCCCCCCCCCCCCCCCCCCCCCCCCCCCCCCCCCCCCCCCCCCCCCCCCCCCCCCCCCCCCCCCCCCCCCCCCCCCCCCCCCCCCCCCCCCCCCCCCCCCCCCCCCCCCCCCCCCCCCCCCCCCCCCCCCCCCCCCCCCCCCCCCCCCCCCCCCCCCCCCCCCCCCCCCCCCCCCCCCCCCCCCCCCCCCCCCCCCCCCCCCCCCCCCCCCCCCCCCCCCCCCCCCCCCCCCCCCCCCCCCCCCCCCCCCCCCCCCCCCCCCCCCCCCCCCCCCCCCCCCCCCCCCCCCCCCCCCCCCCCCCCCCCCCCCCCCCCCCCCCCCCCCCCCCCCCCCCCCCCCCCCCCCCCCCCCCCCCCCCCCCCCCCCCCCCCCCCCCCCCCCCCCCCCCCCCCCCCCCCCCCCCCCCCCCCCCCCCCCCCCCCCCCCCCCCCCCCCCCCCCCCCCCCCCCCCCCCCCCCCCCCCCCCCCCCCCCCCCCCCCCCCCCCCCCCCCCCCCCCCCCCCCCCCCCCCCCCCCCCCCCCCCCCCCCCCCCCCCCCCCCCCCCCCCCCCCCCCCCCCCCCCCCCCCCCCCCCCCCCCCCCCCCCCCCCCCCCCCCCCCCCCCCCCCCCCCCCCCCCCCCCCCCCCCCCCCCCCCCCCCCCCCCCCCCCCCCCCCCCCCCCCCCCCCCCCCCCCCCCCCCCCCCCCCCCCCCCCCCCCCCCCCCCCCCCCCCCCCCCCCCCCCCCCCCCCCCCCCCCCCCCCCCCCCCCCCCCCCCCCCCCCCCCCCCCCCCCCCCCCCCCCCCCCCCCCCCCCCCCCCCCCCCCCCCCCCCCCCCCCCCCCCCCCCCCCCCCCCCCCCCCCCCCCCCCCCCCCCCCCCCCCCCCCCCCCCCCCCCCCCCCCCCCCCCCCCCCCCCCCCCCCCCCCCCCCCCCCCCCCCCCCCCCCCCCCCCCCCCCCCCCCCCCCCCCCCCCCCCCCCCCCCCCCCCCCCCCCCCCCCCCCCCCCCCCCCCCCCCCCCCCCCCCCCCCCCCCCCCCCCCCCCCCCCCCCCCCCCCCCCCCCCCCCCCCCCCCCCCCCCCCCCCCCCCCCCCCCCCCCCCCCCCCCCCCCCCCCCCCCCCCCCCCCCCCCCCCCCCCCCCCCCCCCCCCCCCCCCCCCCCCCCCCCCCCCCCCCCCCCCCCCCCCCCCCCCCCCCCCCCCCCCCCCCCCCCCCCCCCCCCCCCCCCCCCCCCCCCCCCCCCCCCCCCCCCCCCCCCCCCCCCCCCCCCCCCCCCCCCCCCCCCCCCCCCCCCCCCCCCCCCCCCCCCCCCCCCCCCCCCCCCCCCCCCCCCCCCCCCCCCCCCCCCCCCCCCCCCCCCCCCCCCCCCCCCCCCCCCCCCCCCCCCCCCCCCCCCCCCCCCCCCCCCCCCCCCCCCCCCCCCCCCCCCCCCCCCCCCCCCCCCCCCCCCCCCCCCCCCCCCCCCCCCCCCCCCCCCCCCCCCCCCCCCCCCCCCCCCCCCCCCCCCCCCCCCCCCCCCCCCCCCCCCCCCCCCCCCCCCCCCCCCCCCCCCCCCCCCCCCCCCCCCCCCCCCCCCCCCCCCCCCCCCCCCCCCCCCCCCCCCCCCCCCCCCCCCCCCCCCCCCCCCCCCCCCCCCCCCCCCCCCCCCCCCCCCCCCCCCCCCCCCCCCCCCCCCCCCCCCCCCCCCCCCCCCCCCCCCCCCCCCCCCCCCCCCCCCCCCCCCCCCCCCCCCCCCCCCCCCCCCCCCCCCCCCCCCCCCCCCCCCCCCCCCCCCCCCCCCCCCCCCCCCCCCCCCCCCCCCCCCCCCCCCCCCCCCCCCCCCCCCCCCCCCCCCCCCCCCCCCCCCCCCCCCCCCCCCCCCCCCCCCCCCCCCCCCCCCCCCCCCCCCCCCCCCCCCCCCCCCCCCCCCCCCCCCCCCCCCCCCCCCCCCCCCCCCCCCCCTCACCCCCCCCCCCCCCCCCCCCCCCCCCCCCCCCCCCCCCCCCCCCCCCCCCCCCCCCCCCCCCCCCCCCCCCCCCCCCCCCCCCCCCCCCCCCCCCCCCCCCCCCCCCCCCCCCCCCCCCCCCCCCCCCCCCCCCCCCCCCCCCCCCCCCCCCCCCCCCCCCCCCCCCCCCCCCCCCCCCCCCCCCCCCCCCCCCCCCCCCCCCCCCCCCCCCCCCCCCCCCCCCCCCCCCCCCCCCCCCCCCCCCCCCCCCCCCCCCCCCCCCCCCCCCCCCCCCCCCCCCCCCCCCCCCCCCCCCCCCCCCCCCCCCCCCCCCCCCCCCCCCCCCCCCCCCCCCCCCCCCCCCCCCCCCCCCCCCCCCCCCCCCCCCCCCCCCCCCCCCCCCCCCCCCCCCCCCCCCCCCCCCCCCCCCCCCCCCCCCCCCCCCCCCCCCCCCCCCCCCCCCCCCCCCCCCCCCCCCCCCCCCCCCCCCCCCCCCCCCCCCCCCCCCCCCCCCCCCCCCCCCCCCCCCCCCCCCCCCCCCCCCCCCCCCCCCCCCCCCCCCCCCCCCCCCCCCCCCCCCCCCCCCCCCCCCCCCCCCCCCCCCCCCCCCCCCCCCCCCCCCCCCCCCCCCCCCCCCCCCCCCCCCCCCCCCCCCCCCCCCCCCCCCCCCCCCCCCCCCCCCCCCCCCCCCCCCCCCCCCCCCCCCCCCCCCCCCCCCCCCCCCCCCCCCCCCCCCCCCCCCCCCCCCCCCCCCCCCCCCCCCCCCCCCCCCCCCCCCCCCCCCCCCCCCCCCCCCCCCCCCCCCCCCCCCCCCCCCCCCCCCCCCCCCCCCCCCCCCCCCCCCCCCCCCCCCCCCCCCCCCCCCCCCCCCCCCCCCCCCCCCCCCCCCCCCCCCCCCCCCCCCCCCCCCCCCCCCCCCCCCCCCCCCCCCCCCCCCCCCCCCCCCCCCCCCCCCCCCCCCCCCCCCCCCCCCCCCCCCCCCCCCCCCCCCCCCCCCCCCCCCCCCCCCCCCCCCCCCCCCCCCCCCCCCCCCCCCCCCCCCCCCCCCCCCCCCCCCCCCCCCCCCCCCCCCCCCCCCCCCCCCCCCCCCCCCCCCCCCCCCCCCCCCCCCCCCCCCCCCCCCCCCCCCCCCCCCCCCCCCCCCCCCCCCCCCCCCCCCCCCCCCCCCCCCCCCCCCCCCCCCCCCCCCCCCCCCCCCCCCCCCCCCCCCCCCCCCCCCCCCCCCCCCCCCCCCCCCCCCCCCCCCCCCCCCCCCCCCCCCCCCCCCCCCCCCCCCCCCCCCCCCCCCCCCCCCCCCCCCCCCCCCCCCCCCCCCCCCCCCCCCCCCCCCCCCCCCCCCCCCCCCCCCCCCCCCCCCCCCCCCCCCCCCCCCCCCCCCCCCCCCCCCCCCCCCCCCCCCCCCCCCCCCCCCCCCCCCCCCCCCCCCCCCCCCCCCCCCCCCCCCCCCCCCCCCCCCCCCCCCCCCCCCCCCCCCCCCCCCCCCCCCCCCCCCCCCCCCCCCCCCCCCCCCCCCCCCCCCCCCCCCCCCCCCCCCCCCCCCCCCCCCCCCCCCCCCCCCCCCCCCCCCCCCCCCCCCCCCCCCCCCCCCCCCCCCCCCCCCCCCCCCCCCCCCCCCCCCCCCCCCCCCCCCCCCCCCCCCCCCCCCCCCCCCCCCCCCCCCCCCCCCCCCCCCCCCCCCCCCCCCCCCCCCCCCCCCCCCCCCCCCCCCCCCCCCCCCCCCCCCCCCCCCCCCCCCCCCCCCCCCCCCCCCCCCCCCCCCCCCCCCCCCCCCCCCCCCCCCCCCCCCCCCCCCCCCCCCCCCCCCCCCCCCCCCCCCCCCCCCCCCCCCCCCCCCCCCCCCCCCCCCCCCCCCCCCCCCCCCCCCCCCCCCCCCCCCCCCCCCCCCCCCCCCCCCCCCCCCCCCCCCCCCCCCCCCCCCCCCCCCCCCCCCCCCCCCCCCCCCCCCCCCCCCCCCCCCCCCCCCCCCCCCCCCCCCCCCCCCCCCCCCCCCCCCCCCCCCCCCCCCCCCCCCCCCCCCCCCCCCCCCCCCCCCCCCCCCCCCCCCCCCCCCCCCCCCCCCCCCCCCCCCCCCCCCCCCCCCCCCCCCCCCCCCCCCCCCCCCCCCCCCCCCCCCCCCCCCCCCCCCCCCCCCCCCCCCCCCCCCCCCCCCCCCCCCCCCCCCCCCCCCCCCCCCCCCCCCCCCCCCCCCCCCCCCCCCCCCCCCCCCCCCCCCCCCCCCCCCCCCCCCCCCCCCCCCCCCCCCCCCCCCCCCCCCCCCCCCCCCCCCCCCCCCCCCCCCCCCCCCCCCCCCCCCCCCCCCCCCCCCCCCCCCCCCCCCCCCCCCCCCCCCCCCCCCCCCCCCCCCCCCCCCCCCCCCCCCCCCCCCCCCCCCCCCCCCCCCCCCCCCCCCCCCCCCCCCCCCCCCCCCCCCCCCCCCCCCCCCCCCCCCCCCCCCCCCCCCCCCCCCCCCCCCCCCCCCCCCCCCCCCCCCCCCCCCCCCCCCCCCCCCCCCCCCCCCCCCCCCCCCCCCCCCCCCCCCCCCCCCCCCCCCCCCCCCCCCCCCCCCCCCCCCCCCCCCCCCCCCCCCCCCCCCCCCCCCCCCCCCCCCCCCCCCCCCCCCCCCCCCCCCCCCCCCCCCCCCCCCCCCCCCCCCCCCCCCCCCCCCCCCCCCCCCCCCCCCCCCCCCCCCCCCCCCCCCCCCCCCCCCCCCCCCCCCCCCCCCCCCCCCCCCCCCCCCCCCCCCCCCCCCCCCCCCCCCCCCCCCCCCCCCCCCCCCCCCCCCCCCCCCCCCCCCCCCCCCCCCCCCCCCCCCCCCCCCCCCCCCCCCCCCCCCCCCCCCCCCCCCCCCCCCCCCCCCCCCCCCCCCCCCCCCCCCCCCCCCCCCCCCCCCCCCCCCCCCCCCCCCCCCCCCCCCCCCCCCCCCCCCCCCCCCCCCCCCCCCCCCCCCCCCCCCCCCCCCCCCCCCCCCCCCCCCCCCCCCCCCCCCCCCCCCCCCCCCCCCCCCCCCCCCCCCCCCCCCCCCCCCCCCCCCCCCCCCCCCCCCCCCCCCCCCCCCCCCCCCCCCCCCCCCCCCCCCCCCCCCCCCCCCCCCCCCCCCCCCCCCCCCCCCCCCCCCCCCCCCCCCCCCCCCCCCCCCCCCCCCCCCCCCCCCCCCCCCCCCCCCCCCCCCCCCCCCCCCCCCCCCCCCCCCCCCCCCCCCCCCCCCCCCCCCCCCCCCCCCCCCCCCCCCCCCCCCCCCCCCCCCCCCCCCCCCCCCCCCCCCCCCCCCCCCCCCCCCCCCCCCCCCCCCCCCCCCCCCCCCCCCCCCCCCCCCCCCCCCCCCCCCCCCCCCCCCCCCCCCCCCCCCCCCCCCCCCCCCCCCCCCCCCCCCCCCCCCCCCCCCCCCCCCCCCCCCCCCCCCCCCCCCCCCCCCCCCCCCCCCCCCCCCCCCCCCCCCCCCCCCCCCCCCCCCCCCCCCCCCCCCCCCCCCCCCCCCCCCCCCCCCCCCCCCCCCCCCCCCCCCCCCCCCCCCCCCCCCCCCCCCCCCCCCCCCCCCCCCCCCCCCCCCCCCCCCCCCCCCCCCCCCCCCCCCCCCCCCCCCCCCCCCCCCCCCCCCCCCCCCCCCCCCCCCCCCCCCCCCCCCCCCCCCTCCCCCCCCCCCCCCCCCCCCCCCCCCCCCCCCCCCCCCCCCCCCCCCCCCCCCCCCCCCCCCCCCCCCCCCCCCCCCCCCCCCCCCCCCCCCCCCCCCCCCCCCCCCCCCCCCCCCCCCCCCCCCCCCCCCCCCCCCCCCCCCCCCCCCCCCCCCCCCCCCCCCCCCCCCCCCCCCCCCCCCCCCCCCCCCCCCCCCCCCCCCCCCCCCCCCCCCCCCCCCCCCCCCCCCCCCCCCCCCCCCCCCCCCCCCCCCCCCCCCCCCCCCCCCCCCCCCCCCCCCCCCCCCCCCCCCCCCCCCCCCCCCCCCCCCCCCCCCCCCCCCCCCCCCCCCCCCCCCCCCCCCCCCCCCCCCCCCCCCCCCCCCCCCCCCCCCCCCCCCCCCCCCCCCCCCCCCCCCCCCCCCCCCCCCCCCCCCAGACCCACCCCCTCCCCCCGCTCCACCCCCAGCCCCACGCTCCCCCCCCCCCCACCGACCCCCCCTCGCCACCCCTCCCCCCTCCAACACCCTCCCCCGCCCCCCCCCCCCCGCCCCCCCCCCCCCCTTCCCGGCTCTCCCCCCCCGCACCCCCCTCCCCCTGTCCCCCGTCCCCCCCCCCCCGCCCCGCCCCAACCCCCGCCCCCCCCCCACCCCCCCCCCCCCCGCCCCCCCCCCCTCCCCACCCCCCCCCCCTCCCCCCCCCGCGCCGCCCCCCCCCCCCCTCCCCCACACTCCCCTCAAACCCCCCCCCCCCCACCCCACTACCCCCCCCCGCCCCCGCCCCCCCCCCCCCCCTGCCCCCCGCCCCCCCCCCCCGCCCCACCCCCCCCTCCCCCCAGGTACCACCACCCACCCCCCCCCCCGCCTCCCCCCCTTCCCCCCCCCCTCCCCCCCCGCCCCCCCCACCCCGCTCCCCGGGCCCCCCCCCCCCCCACCCCCCCCCCCTTACCCCCCCCACCCCCCCCCCCCCCCCCCCCCCCCCCCCCCCCCCCCCCCCCCCCCCCCCCCCCCCCCCCCCCCCCCCCACCCCCCCCCCCCCCCCCCCCCCCCCCCCCCCCCCCCCCCCCCCCCCCCCCCCCCCCCCCCCCCCCCCCCCCCCCCCCCCCCCCCCCCCCCCCCCCCCCCCCCCCCCCCCCCCCCCCCCCCCCCCCCCCCCCCCCCCCCCCCCCCCACCCCCCCCCCCCCCCCCCCCCCCCCCCCCCCCCCCCCCCCCCCCCCCCCCCCCCCCCCCCCCTCCCCCCCCCCCCCCCCCCCCCCCCCCCCCCCCCCCCCCCCCCCCCCCCCCCCCCCCCCCCCCCCCCCCCCCCCCCCCCCCCCCCCCCCCCCCCCCCCCCCCCCCCCCCCCCCCCCCCCCCCCCCCCCCCCCCCCCCCCCCCCCCCCCCCCCCCCCCCCCCCCCCCCCCCCCCCCCCCCCCCCCCCCCCCCCCCCCCCCCCCCCCCCCCCCCCCCCCCCCCCCCCCCCCCCCCCCCCCCCCCCCCCCCCCCCCCCCCCCCCCCCCCCCCCCCCCCCCCCCCCCCCCCCCCCCCCCCCCCCCCCCCCCCCCCCCCCCCCCCCCCCCCCCCCCCCCCCCCCCCCCCCCCCCCCCCCCCCCCCCCCCCCCCCCCCCCCCCCCCCCCCCCCCCCCCCCCCCCCCCCCCCCCCCCCCCCCCCCCCCCCCCCCCCCCCCCCCCCCCCCCCCCCCCCCCCCCCCCCCCCCCCCCCCCCCCCCCCCCCCCCCCCCCCCCCCCCCCCCCCCCCCCCCCCCCCCCCCCCCCCCCCCCCCCCCCCCCCCCCCCCCCCCCCCCCCCCCCCCCCCCCCCCCCCCCCCCCCCCCCCCCCCCCCCCCCCCCCCCCCCCCCCCCCCCCCCCCCCCCCCCCCCCCCCCCCCCCCCCCCCCCCCCCCCCCCCCCCAACCCCCCCCCCCCCCCCCC
>JAJQQW010000302.1:0-2500 GCA_025583905.1 Ia io | reverse complement strand
GGGGGGGGGGGGGGGGGGGGGGGGGGGGGGGGGGGGGGGGGGGGGGGGGGGGGGGGGGGGGGGGGGGGGGGGGGGGGGGGGGGGGGGGGGGGGGGGGGGGGGGGGGGGGGGGGGGGGGGGGGGGGGGGGGGGGGGGGGGGGGGGGGGGGGGGGGGGGGGGGGGGGGGGGGGGGGGGGGGGGGGGGGGGGGGGGGGGGGGGGGGGGGGGGGGGGGGGGGGGGGGGGGGGGGGGGGGGGGGGGGGGGGGGGGGGGGGGGGGGGGGGGGGGGGGGGGGGGGGGGGGGGGGGGGGGGGGGGGGGGGGGGGGGGGGGGGGGGGGGGGGGGGGGGGGGGGGGGGGGGGGGGGGGGGGGGGGGGGGGGGGGGGGGGGGGGGGGGGGGGGGGGGGGGGGGGGGGGGGGGGGGGGGGGGGGGGGGGGGGGGGGGGGGGGGGGGGGGGGGGGGGGGGGGGGGGGGGGGGGGGGGGGGGGGGGGGGGGGGGGGGGGGGGGGGGGGGGGGGGGGGGGGGGGGGGGGGGGGGGGGGGGGGGGGGGGGGGGGGGGGGGGGGGGGGGGGGGGGGGGGGGGGGGGGGGGGGGGGGGGGGGGGGGGGGGGGGGGGGGGGGGGGGGGGGGGGGGGGGGGGGGGGGGGGGGGGGGGGGGGGGGGGGGGGGGGGGGGGGGGGGGGGGGGGGGGGGGGGGGGGGGGGGGGGGGGGGGGGGGGGGGGGGGGGGGGGGGGGGGGGGGGGGGGGGGGGGGGGGGGGGGGGGGGGGGGGGGGGGGGGGGGGGGGGGGGGGGGGGGGGGGGGGGGGGGGGGGGGGGGGGGGGGGGGGGGGGGGGGGGGGGGGGGGGGGGGGGGGGGGGGGGGGGGGGGGGGGGGGGGGGGGGGGGGGGGGGGGGGGGGGGGGGGGGGGGGGGGGGGGGGGGGGGGGGGGGGGGGGGGGGGGGGGGGGGGGGGGGGGGGGGGGGGGGGGGGGGGGGGGGGGGGGGGGGGGGGGGGGGGGGGGGGGGGGGGGGGGGGGGGGGGGGGGGGGGGGGGGGGGGGGGGGGGGGGGGGGGGGGGGGGGGGGGGGGGGGGGGGGGGGGGGGGGGGGGGGGGGGGGGGGGGGGGGGGGGGGGGGGGGGGGGGGGGGGGGGGGGGGGGGGGGGGGGGGGGGGGGGGGGGGGGGGGGGGGGGGGGGGGGGGGGGGGGGGGGGGGGGGGGGGGGGGGGGGGGGGGGGGGGGGGGGGGGGGGGGGGGGGGGGGGGGGGGGGGGGGGGGGGGGGGGGGGGGGGGGGGGGGGGGGGGGGGGGGGGGGGGGGGGGGGGGGGGGGGGGGGGGGGGGGGGGGGGGGGGGGGGGGGGGGGGGGGGGGGGGGGGGGGGGGGGGGGGGGGGGGGGGGGGGGGGGGGGGGGGGGGGGGGGGGGGGGGGGGGGGGGGGGGGGGGGGGGGGGGGGGGGGGGGGGGGGGGGGGGGGGGGGGGGGGGGGGGGGGGGGGGGGGGGGGGGGGGGGGGGGGGGGGGGGGGGGGGGGGGGGGGGGGGGGGGGGGGGGGGGGGGGGGGGGGGGGGGGGGGGGGGGGGGGGGGGGGGGGGGGGGGGGGGGGGGGGGGGGGGGGGGGGGGGGGGGGGGGGGGGGGGGGGGGGGGGGGGGGGGGGGGGGGGGGGGGGGGGGGGGGGGGGGGGGGGGGGGGGGGGGGGGGGGGGGGGGGGGGGGGGGGGGGGGGGGGGGGGGGGGGGGGGGGGGGGGGGGGGGGGGGGGGGGGGGGGGGGGGGGGGGGGGGGGGGGGGGGGGGGGGGGGGGGGGGGGGGGGGGGGGGGGGGGGGGGGGGGGGGGGGGGGGGGGGGGGGGGGGGGGGGGGGGGGGGGGGGGGGGGGGGGGGGGGGGGGGGGGGGGGGGGGGGGGGGGGGGGGGGGGGGGGGGGGGGGGGGGGGGGGGGGGGGGGGGGGGGGGGGGGGGGGGGGGGGGGGGGGGGGGGGGGGGGGGGGGGGGGGGGGGGGGGGGGGGGGGGGGGGGGGGGGGGGGGGGGGGGGGTAGGGGGGGGGGGGGGGGGGGGGGGGGGGGGGGGGGGGGGGGGGGGGGGGGGGGGGGGGGTGGGGGGGGGGGGGGGGGGGGGGGGGGGGGGGGGGGGGGTGGGGGGGGGGGGGGGGGGGGGGGGGGGGGGGGGGGGGGGGGGGGGGGGGGGGGGGGGGGGGGGGGGGGGGGGGGGGGGGGGGGGGGGGGGGGGGGGGGGGGGGGGGGGGGGGGGGGGGGGGTTGGGGGGGGGGGGGGGGGGGGGGGGGGGGGGGGGGGGGGGGGTGGGGGGGGGGGGGGGGGGGGGGGGGGGGGGGGGGGGGGGGGGGGGGGGGGGGGGGGGGGGGGGGGGGGGGGGGGGGGGGGGGGGGGGGGGGGGGGGGGGGGGGGGGGGGGGGGGGGGGGGGGGGGGGGGGGGGGGGGGGGGGGGGGGGGGGGGGGGGGGGGGGGGGGGGGGGGGGGGGGGGGGGGGGGGGGGGGGGGGGGGGGGGGGGGGGGGGGGGGGGGGGGGGGGGGTTGGGGGGGTTGGG
>JAJQQW010000617.1:0-5000 GCA_025583905.1 Ia io | reverse complement strand
TTTTTTTTTTTTTTTTTTTTTTTTTTTTTTTTTTTTTTTTTTTTTTTTTTTTTTTTTTTTTTTTTTTTTTTTTTTTTTTTTTTTTTTTTTTTTTTTTTTTTTTTTTTTTTTTTTTTTTTTTTTTTTTTTTTTTTTTTTTTTTTTTTTTTTTTTTTTTTTTTTTTTTTTTTTTTTTTTTTTTTTTTTTTTTTTTTTTTTTTTTTTTTTTTTTTTTTTTTTTTTTTTTTTTTTTTTTTTTTTTTTTTTTTTTTTTTTTTTTTTTTTTTTTTTTTTTTTTTTTTTTTTTTTTTTTTTTTTTTTTTTTTTTTTTTTTTTTTTTTTTTTTTTTTTTTTTTTTTTTTTTTTTTTTTTTTTTTTTTTTTTTTTTTTTTTTTTTTTTTTTTTTTTTTTTTTTTTTTTTTTTTTTTTTTTTTTTTTTTTTTTTTTTTTTTTTTTTTTTTATTTTTTTTTTTTTTTTTTTTTTTTTTTTTTTTTTTTTTTTTTTTTTTTTTTTTTTTTTTTTTTTTTTTTTTTTTTTTTTTTTTTTTTTTTTTTTTTTTTTTTTTTTTTTTTTTTTTTTTTTTTTTTTTTTTTTTTTTTTTTTTTTTTTTTTTTTTTTTTTTTTTTTTTTTTTTTTTTTTTTTTTTTTTTTTTTTTTTTTTTTTTTTTTTTTTTTTTTTTTTTTTTTTTTTTTTTTTTTTTTTTTTTTTTTTTTTTTTTTTTTTTTTTTTTTTTTTTTTTTTTTTTTTTTTTTTTTTTTTTTTTTTTTTTTTTTTTTTTTTTTTTTTTTTTTTTTTTTTTTTTTTTTTTTTTTTTTTTTTTTTTTTTTTTTTTTTTTTTTTTTTTTTTTTTTTTTTTTTTTTTTTTTTTTTTTTTTTTTTTTTTTTTTTTTTTTTTTTTTTTTTTTTTTTTTTTTTTTTTTTTTTTTTTTTTTTTTTTTTTTTTTTTTTTTTTTTTTTTTTTTTTTTTTTTTTTTTTTTTTTTTTTTTTTTTTTTTTTTTTTTTTTTTTTTTTTTTTTTTTTTTTTTTTTTTTTTTTTTTTTTTTTTTTTTTTTTTTTTTTTTTTTTTTTTTTTTTTTTTTTTTTTTTTTTTTTTTTTTTTTTTTTTTTTTTTTTTTTTTTTTTTTTTTTTTTTTTTTTTTTTTTTTTTTTTTTTTTTTTTTTTTTTTTTTTTTTTTTTTTTTTTTTTTTTTTTTTTTTTTTTTTTTTTTTTTTTTTTTTTTTTTTTTTTTTTTTTTTTTTTTTTTTTTTTTTTTTTTTTTTTTTTTTTTTTTTTTTTTTTTTATTTTTTTTTTTTTTTTTTTTTTTTTTTTTTTTTTTTTTTTTTTTTTTTTTTTTTTTTTTTTTTTTTTTTTTTTTTTTTTTTTTTTTTTTTTTTTTTTTTTTTTTTTTTTTTTTTTTTTTTTTTTTTTTTTTTTTTTTTTTTTTTTTTTTTTTTTTTTTTTTTTTTTTTTTTTTTTTTTTTTTTTTTTTTTTTTTTTTTTTTTTTTTTTTTTTTTTTTTTTTTTTTTTTTTTTTTTTTTTTTTTTTTTTTTTTTTTTTTTTTTTTTTTTTTTTTTTTTTTTTTTTTTTTTTTTTTTTTTTTTTTTTTTTTTTTTTTTTTTTTTTTTTTTTTTTTTTTTTTTTTTTTTTTTTTTTTTTTTTTTTTTTTTTTTTTTTTTTTTTTTTTTTTTTTTTTTTTTTTTTTTTTTTTTTTTTTTTTTTTTTTTTTTTTTTTTTTTTTTTTTTTTTTTTTTTTTTTTTTTTTTTTTTTTTTTTTTTTTTTTTTTTTTTTTTTTTTTTTTTAAATTTTTTTTTTTTTTTTTTTTTTTTTTTTTTTTTTTTTTTTTTTTTTTTTTTTTTTTTTTTTTTTTTTTTTTTTTTTTTTTTTTTTTTTTTTTTTTTTTTTTTTTTTTTTTTTTTTTTTTTTTTTTTTTTTTTTTTTTTTTTTTTTTTTTTTTTTTTTTTTTTTTTTTTTTTTTTTTTTTTTTTTTTTTTTTTTTTTTTTTTTTTTTTTTTTTTTTTTTTTTTTTTTTTTTTTTTTTTTTTTTTTTTTTTTTTTTTTTTTTTTTTTTTTTTTTTTTTTTTTTTTTTTTTTTTTTTTTTTTTTTTTTTTTTTTTTTTTTTTTTTTTTTTTTTTTTTTTTTTTTTTTTTTTTTTTTTTTTTTTTTTTTTTTTTTTTTTTTTTTTTTTTTTTTTTTTTTTTTAATTTTTTTTTTTTTTTTTTTTTTTTTTTTTTTTTTTTTTTTTTTTTTTTTTTTTTTTTTTTTTTTTTTTTTTTTTTTTTTTTTTTAAAATTTTTTTTTTTTTTTTTTTTTTTTTTTTTTTTTTTTTTTTTTTTTTTTTTTTTTTTTTTTTTTTTTTTTTTTTTTTTTTTTTTTTTTTTTTTTTTTTTTTTTTTTTTTTTTTTTTTTTTTTTTTTTTTTTTTTTTTTTTTTTTTTTTTTTTTTTTTTTTTTTTTTTTTTTTTTTTTTTTTTTTTTTTTTTTTTTTTTTTTTTTTTTTTTTTTTTTTTTTTTTTTTTTTTTTTTTTTTTTTTTTTTTTTTTTTTTTTTTTTTTTTTTTTTTTTTTTTTTTTTTTTTTTTTTTTTTTTTTTTTTTTTTTTTTTTTTTTTTTTTTTTTTTTTTTTTTTTTTTTTTTTTTTTTTTTTTTTTTTTTTTTTTTTTTTTTTTTTTTTTTTTTTTTTTTTTTTTTTTTTTTTTTTTTTTTTTTTTTTTTTTTTTTTTTTTTTTTTTTTTTTTTTTTTTTTTTTTTTTTTTTTTTTTTTTTTTTTTTTTTTTTTTTTTTTTTTTTTTTTTTTTTTTTTTTTTTTTTTTTTTTTTTTTTTTTTTTTTTTTTTTTTTTTTTTTTTTTTTTTTTTTTTTTTTTTTTTTTTTTTTTTTTTTTTTTTTTTTTTTTTTTTTTTTTTTTTTTTTTTTTTTTTTTTTTTTTTTTTTTTTTTTTTTTTTTTTTTTTTTTTTTTTTTTTTTTTTTTTTTTTTTTTTTTTTTTTTTTTTTTTTTTTTTTTTTTTTTTTTTTTTTTTTTTTTTTTTTTTTTTTTTTTTTTTTTTTTTTTTTTTTTTTTTTTTTTTTTTTTTTTTTTTTTTTTTTTTTTTTTTTTTTTTTTTTTTTTTTTTTTTTTTTTTTTTATTTTTTTTTTTTTTTTTTTTTTTTTTTTTTTTTTTTTTTTTTTTTTTTTTTTTTTTTTTTTTTTTTTTTTTTTTTTTTTTTTTTTTTTTTTTTTTTTTTATTTTTTTTTTTTTTTTTTTTTTTTTTTTTTTTATTTTTTTTTTTTTTTTTTTTTTTTTTTTTTTTTTTTTTTTTTTTTTTTTTTATTTTTTTTTTTTTTTTTTTTTTTTTTTTTTTTTTTTTTTTTTTTTTTTTATTTTTTTTTTTTTTTTTTTTTTTTTTTTTTTTAATTTTTTTTTTTTTTTTTTTTTTTTTTTATTTTTATTTTTTTTTTTTTTTTTTTTTTTTTTTTTTTTTTCCATTTTTTGTAATTTTTTTAAATTAACTAACAAAAAAAAAACTGTTTTTTTACCAAAAAATGTTTGTTTGAAATTTTTAAAAACTTTTATAGTGTGCGCATTGGGTAATTATTTTATTTTTGGGGGGAATTAAACATATTTGTGTTTCCAATTTTTTTATTCAAAACCAATAATTTTGTTTATAAAAAAGGGGGGTGGGGGGGAATATTTTTTACCAAACAAATTAAAACATGAATAAGAAAAAAAATAATAATAAAAAAAAAAAACACGAAGAACTACAAAAGGAATAACCGAAACACGATAATAGAAAATAAAAGGAAAAAAATAGTAATAAAGAAAGCAAAAAAAATAAACACAAGAGGACGGAGAGAGAAACATAAAAAGAAAAAAAAGGTTGATAAAAAAAACCGAATAAAACACAGAAAAACGTGGCAAAAATTAAAGAAAAGGCAAAATAAAAAAAAAAAAATTTTATAAGAAAAGATGAAACGGGGGAATTAGAAAATAGATGTGGCAAAAAGGAAATAGAAGCGCAATCCAATAAAAAAAAACAAATCCCGAAATTAAAAAAAGAAAGCAAAGGGATTTAAAAAAGCTAGGAAAAAAAACAAAAAAAGTAAAAATTAGGAAAAAAAAAAAACACAAAATAAGCAGTGGGGGGGGATGGTCAAAAAAAAAAAAAAAAAGGGCAAAGGGATATAGGGGGAGGGGCAAAATACACACCTGTCCCGACAAAATATGAAAAAAAAAGTAAGAGTAAAAACAAACCGGAAAAAATAAGTAGTTGAAACAAAAGTAGAGGGAAAAAAAAAAATGAGGAAATATAGGGAAATAAAAGATAAAAGAATAAAAAAAATGCCAAAAAATACAAATCTAGGGAAAAAATCGAAAATCAAAACAAAAAAATAAACAACAGGGACGTCAAAAGAAAAAAAATAAAAAAAAAACAAAAAATAATATCTATATTAAATAGCAAAACAAAAAAAAAAAAAAAAAAAAAAAACCAAAATATGCCACACCAAAAAAAAAACAAAAAATGGATAACAGATAAAAAAAAAAAATTTAAAATGGATAAACAACCCATCAAAAACAAAAAAAAAACAGCAAAAAATAAAAAAATAAAAAAAAAAAAAATAATCAAAAAAAAAAAAAAAAAAAAAAAAAAAATAAAAATAGAAGTGTAAATAACTATATAAATTTAAATGTTTAATAAATTAATACGATAAAACACAAAAAAAAACAAAAAAAAAATAAAAAAAAAAAAAAACAAATTTGACAAAACAAACAACATAAATTTGAAATTCAAAAATTATTAAAAAAAAATAATTCTAAATAAAAAAAAAAACAAATTTTATGCTTAACAAACAAATTATTTTAAAAAAATTTTCTTGAAAATGAATATATAATTAAAAAAAATATTTGGTCGTTGTGTGTATTTTTTTTTTTTTTTTTTTTTTTTTTTAATGGTTTTGATGGGGGGAAGGGAAGAAGGGAAAGAGACCTAAAAATTTAACACCAAAAACTTTTAATTTTCTTTTTCTTGGAAGACATTAAGAAGCAAGAAAAATAAGTTAC
>JAJQQW010001186.1:15000-17608 GCA_025583905.1 Ia io | reverse complement strand
CTAGTGAATATCCTGTGTCTTGATTTTTTCCTAGGGTATTCAAGCCCAAAACTGTAGCAAAACTTCTTTTCTTTGACTTTGAAGCACCATGACTATCGGTAATTTTCCTGTTATAAAAAGGTAATTACAATGACCATAATGCTATTTTCACTTTCTTTACTTTGTAACTTATTTTTATTAAATAAATTTTTATTTTTTTAATATTGTGTCTATTATAAAGTTTCATTTATTAGGATTATTCTTTTGTTATAATAATTAATATAACTTAGATTTGTTGGTATAAATATATATATAAATTTAAAAAGGGATTGGCTTATAATCCCAAGTGGAATAGAATGTTGAGAAGGTACAAATAGCTTTTTATTTTTTATAAATTAATTTTTAAATATTTTTTTTTTTTTTTTTTTTTTTTTTTTTTTTTTTTTTTTACATTTTTTAAAAATTTATTTGCATATTTTTTATAATGTTTATTGATTTTGTATAAATTATTTTTTTTTTTCAATTTTTTTCTCTTATTTTTTTTTCAAAAAAATCACATTTTTTCAAACGATTTTTTTTTTAAATTTTACATATTCCTTAATTATTAAATTGTTTTATTTCTAACCTTTTATTTAAAAATTTTATTTTTAAATTATTTATACCATATTATATATTAAAAATATAAAAAAAAAAAAAAAAACCAGTTCCAAAAATATACTTTTTTCTTTTTTTTTCAAAATAAAATATAAACATGAAAATAATTTAAAATTTTTAATTTTTTTTTCTTTAAAAAAAAAAACCCCACAAAACAAAAAAAAACACAAAAAAAAAAAAGAAAAAAAAAAAAAATAAAAAAAAACAAAAAAAAAAAACCCAAAAAAAATATAAAAAAATTTACCAAAAAAAAAAAAAAAAAAAAAAAAAAACAAACCCAATTAAAAAGATTTATTGTTTATTTTTTTTATTAACACAATATAAAAATTAAAATTCTAAAAACAAAATAAAATAAAAAAAATATAAAACATCAAAATTAAAAAAAACCAAAAAAAAAAAAAAACTTAAAAAAATTCTAACCCCAAACAAAAAAAAATCACAAAAACCCAAAACCAAACACAACCATCAACATACAAAAAAAAAAAAAAACAAAAAAAAAGAAACAACCCACTAAAACCAACCAAAAAACCAAAAATCACAAAAAAACCCACAAAAAAACACCCACCAACCACCCCAAAAACAAAAACCCACCCCAAAAATTCCAAAACCAAAAAAAAAAAAAAACAAACCACCAAAAAAAAATACCAAAAACAACAACCCCCCACAAAAAAAAAAACAAAAAACAAAACCACCAAAAAAAAACAAAAATAAAAAAAAAAAAAATAAAAAAAAAACCACAAAAACAATCAAAAAGAAATAACAAAAAAAAAAAAAAACAACAAAAAACACAACACCAAACAACCCCAAAAAAAAAAACAAACACAAACCCACACCCCAACAAAAACACCCTCTCAAACCTAAAAAAAAAAAACAAAAAAAAAAAAAAACAACAACACCCCACAAAACAAAAAAAAACAAAAACCCCCATACCCCAAACCCACACAAAAAAAAAAAAAAAAAAAAAAAAAAAAAAAAAAAACCAAAAACAAAAAAACCACCAAAAAAAAAAACAAAAAACAAAACCAAAAAAAAAAAAACAAACAAAAACTAAAAAAAAAAAAACCCAAAAAAAAAACCCCAAAAAAAAAAAAAACCCCAAAAATTCCTCCAAAAATAAAACAAAAAACCCCAAAAAAAAAATAAAAAAAAAAAAAATAAAAAAAACAAAAAAAAAAAAAAAACAAACCCAAAAACAAAAAACCCAATTTTTATAAAAAACTATTTTTTTTTTTTTTTTTTAACAAAAGTAAAATAGCAAAAAAACCAAAAAAAAAACAAATTTTTTTAATAACCAACAAAAACCCCAACACAAACACATCAAACAATTTTTTTTTAAAATAAATTATATCTTTTATTGTTGTATTCCAAGAGACATAAAAAAAAATATTTTTTACAGTTTTTTGTATATTGATGTTATTTGGTTTTTTGCCTCCCCCATAACATTTATAAAATGAAAATTATTTTATAGCTTGTATTATATAATTTTTTAAAAATTTATTTTAATTATTGTTAAAAGCCGAAATATTTTTGTTTAAAAGTTTTGGTTTTATTTTATTTCAATAAAAAAAACACAAACAACTATAAATATTAAATTTGATTTTTTTTAATTTATTTAACATTTTTGTATTCCTTTTTTTATTTTTTTATTTTTTGCTTTCTGTTATCACCTATTATTTTTTATTTTTATATTTGTAATTTTTGTGGTCGTTATTTTAATTTTTATTGATTTGCCTGTATAATTTATTTGTTATATTTGGTGTTTCTTTATTAGATAAAATTTTATAATTTCGGGTTATTTGTGTATATAAATTTATTATGTTTGTTTTATTTGGATAAAATTGGATTTAGTTTTTAATTTTTTTGTTACTTTTATTCTTTTTTTAATTTTTTGGTATGTTTTATGAAGTTTTGGAGGTTTTTTATTGGTTAGTTTTTTTTATATTGATGTTTTTTGGTTTAATTTTTTGGTTTTGTG